>JASTWR010002010.1:0-28552 GCA_030770355.1 Harpagoxenus sublaevis | reverse complement strand
CTTTATGCTATGCTTATGCAACGTTATGCATTTGTGTGTGACGGCATTTATTGTTTACACCATCGTACGTACTAATTAAGCCAATTTAGTCCAAATCTAGTACTTAGTACGCGTATCAAACGGTCGGCGTAAAAGATGGCCATTATAATTATGTATGTACTCTTTTCCAAATTATGAAAATGGTTTTCCAAATTTCTCTGATGATTTCCAAATAATTACAAATATCTATTTATAAATAAGCAATTGTTTGCCAAATATATTGAGGTCTGGATTGCTTGCGATCGAGTAAATTCTAGAAATTCATTTAAAAAATGTTTTTTTCGATTTCCTAAAGAAACGCGAAACCACCAAAAGTTTTTAATTCGGTACCAACACTGCCAATCAATTGCCAATCGATAAAAAAAAAATTACAATAGTCAAAGTGGGGGGCTAAGAAAAGATCAAAAATTGGTTTTTTCGATTTCCTAAAGAAACGCGAAACCACCAAAAGTTTTTAATGCGGTACCAAACACTGCCAATCAATCGCCAATTGATTAAAAAAAAAAAATTACAATAGTCAAAGTGGGGGGCTAAGAAAAGATCAAAAATTGGTTTTTTCGATTTCCTAAAGAAAACGCGAAACCACCAAAAGTTTTTAATGCGGTACCAAACACTGCCAATCAATCGCCAATCGATTAAAAAAAAAAAAAAAATTACAAAAGTCAAAGTGGGGGGGCTAAGAGAAGATCAAAAATTTGTTTTTGATTTCCTAAAAAAAACGAGAAAACTACCAAACGTTTTTAATACGGTACCAAATACTACCAATCAACCACCAAACGATTGGTAAAAAAAAAAAGTATCAATAATCCACTTGGGGGGGCTAACTCCGTCGAGCTCTGTATATATTATATATACATACACTTTGAGAGAGCGCCTAAGTCTGCTCCCACCTTGCTTTCACCGATCAGGCAAAAACGTAAAAACGCGTAAGTCCGTACGCGGCGTGTTGCTTTGCCCATCGGTTAAGCCTTGTGTCCACGATCCGAGAAACTCGGTCCAAGTTTCGGTTTAAGCCAATGAAACTGCTACCTTTCTGTAAGAGCTGCAAGTTGATTGGCTTAAACCGAAACTCGGACCGAGTTCTCGGATCGTGGACACAAGGCTTTTAGAACGGCAAATGAGATAAGTGAAACGAAATGGCTGCGTTCAGACGACACAATTGTTAAGTTCATTTGGGTGCTTTCCAATTGTTTAACACATCCTAACACAAAGGGTGTTTACGATAATGGCTATCCGAGTAATTTCCACTAGGACCGAAATATATGATAAGCACAGCCATCTACTACCATCATGATTCGTGACAACTCAATGCTGTCCGGTATAGCCAAATCAACGGGCATCACGGGCGAGTTGCGAGTTGCGAGTTCCGTGAGTCTGTAGCAGGTAACCTAAAAAATAAGATATAAATTATTTGATTATTATAATTAAAAATAATCTGTTCTTAATGTATGGTAAGATTATTAACTTCATTAAAATTATAATTATGTAACACAATTATGTAACACAATATTTTTAAAGTATTGTCTGAAGTAATGCCAAAGAAATTATCTTATTTACAAACATTTTTTTTATTTATTTGTCTATCAAGTTTCTATCATAACGGTATTATTTCAAAATCTAATATAACGTTTTAATTAGACCAATTCTCAATAAATGTTATTAATGTTATTTTATTTAAACGTACTTATAAACATAAGCAGTCATGAAAGAACAGATTTTGGCTTCTGCTGTCAATTTCATATCATACTTTGTTGAATTCTGTTAGATTTTTATTGGTTCCGATTGCTTAGATTTCTATTTTTGTAGCAGTAAAATCTACATATAATATACATTTTAAAAAATCTGATTTTTACAGGTCTGCTTTGTTGAGAAATGGCTACAGATAAATTAAGTTCAGTGAGAGAAGTGAATGATGTTGGTATGTACATGATTATTTAATAAAGATAATTATATAAGTCAATTATTATAATTTGTTAGTAATTAATTTTTGTAATTACAGTGAATTACAGAGTTCAGTGGACTAATAATATGGTAAAACTGCTGCTAGCAGAAATAACCACGTATACAGAATCTTCTACTATTCCATTAAATAAGCAAGCTTGGAAAACTATTGCTGCAGTTATTAACACTCATGGTTATAATTTGACAGCGGAAAACTGTTGTATCAAATGGACTGGTATGAAGAAAAGATATAAAACGTTAAAAGATGCAAATAATCGTACTGGCGCAGCAAAAGAAACTTGGGAATATTTTGATATTATTGATGATATGTTAAGAAAAAACCCAGAAATTACACCTTTGTCCGTAGCATCAAGTACACGCGGTTTTAGAGTAAATGTAAATACATCTGAAAGCATAGATTTGAGTACTGAACACACTGAAGAAAATAAAGAGAATGAAGAGAATGAAGAAAATTTAGAAGCATCCAATATTTTAAAGAACCGACCGATAAGAAGAAGAAAGCCTAAAAAACCTACCTGGATTGCAGAATTAGTAGAACAAAAAGCGAAACATCACCAAGAAAATTATGACCAAAGAGAACGTTTCTTATCTTTACTAGAAAAGCATTTTAAAAAAGTAGACGGAAATAAAGTTGAAAAAAATAAAAAAGTAGAAGGAAATAAGAAAGTATAAAAAATATTTCAAAAATACAAATTAAGTTTACTAAGCAATATTAACGTAAGAAAATCTAAAAAGCTCGTTATATTTCAAATATTAATAAAAAATAATTTTTTTCTATTACATTAAGTATAATATTAAAATCACATGTACAAAAGTACAAAATGATATGTGATAATCTTATTTTAATATTGTTATAATTATTGTTTATTTTTTTTATATATAACCAAATGTTCCTAATTTTCTGTAATAATTATAAATGTTTATGTTGTAGTGAACAAAATAAGTTTAGTTATTCATTACTCAAAAGTTCCTATTTAGATGTGTGCATTATGAAGATATATACCTATTACAAATATATATAATGTTCTGATTTTATTTTAAAGTTATATGTAATAAATTTATTAAATGTGATCATTGTGTTTCTGATTTATATAGATATACCATTTGCCTTATTCCTTTCTTTTAATTACATAAAAAATTTGGACTTGTTAAGAAATAGATCATTATAGTATTAAAGTTTTATTTACGTAAATATTGTTTTATGATTATTTTAGTTATTTCGAACAATTAATTATAATTATTATTATATTACAAATTAACCTTTTTGCTACGAGTGTATATATATATATATATAGGTATAAAAAAAGACATGAAAAAAGAGATTTTCAAAAAATAAAAATATACTAAAAAATTTGAGAAATCTAACTAAGATATGCATGTAATTCAAAATTATATAATTACATATTTTATTACAAAAATTTACAATAACTGAGAAATAAGATCTCTTTTTTCTGTTCCGTTTATAAATGCATCTTCGTTATTAATTTCCATTTCTATTGGATCAAATGCCATAGGTTCATCTTCATTTTCTATACATATGTTATGTAAGATACAACAAGCAATAATAATTAAGGGTATCATTTCCGTATTGTACATATAAACATATCGTAATTTTCTAAATCGTCCTTTTAACATTCCAAAGGCACGTTCGATAACTACACGTGTTTTTGACAATTTTGTGTTAAAGTTTCTTTGTAGACGGTTTAAATGACCATTATCTCGATAAGGAGTTAACATATATTTTGACAAAGGATATGCTGAATCAGCTAAAAGATGGTATTGATTTTGAAAGTATCTATTTTCATCCTGTGTTATTAATTCCTTAATATCGCTTAAACGCCAAACTCTTGCGTCATGAACACTACCGCACATTCCCGTAAAAACATCTATAAACCTTAATTTATAATCACAAATCCCTTGTATACACTAATGATGGTAACCTTTGCGGTTAATATAATTGTCAGAATTTTCTATGGGTGCACTATAAGCTATATGGGAGCCATCAATTGCTCCAATCACTCAGGAAAACCATTTAATGCACGAAATTCTCTTTCAAAGTTAATCATTTCATAAGGTTCAGGCCATTTAATAATGTATGAACATCTTCAATTAGTAGCATCGCAACCTCAAATACAGATTTCCAAACGGTGTCCTTACATACACCAAATCTATCTGCTACCGATCGTAACAAAAATGTACATATATTACCGGTTACATGTGCATAATTATTTTAAAAACTGAATTGTTATTAAACGTTAAATTTTGTTGCCTTTATACAATATACATATATAAACACATAAATCTGAAAGACGAAAATTATAATAATTTAAACTTTTCATTGCTAATACAATTTAAGTGACTCTAACTAGGAAATAATGAGATTAAAATAGGACTTTATAAGGGTGTTTTAAAAACATCTTAATATAAAATACAAAAAAATATTTAAAAATTCGGAATTCTTATTTAAAAACCCAATGTCGTCCTCAATAACCTTAACAATTTTACACAAAAGCAATCTAAGGTCGCTAGATTATTTCTTCTTGAAAGCTGTACAACTTTTGTTAAAACTATTTTTAAAAATAAAAACTCGACAAAAACTGAAGGCAAACAAAAGTTTAATGGAAGAAAAACATAAGAGTGGTTTGGCCAAATGCACTTGGATATAAGTTATTAATATAAAACATACTAACATACTAACCTGTAAACTTCCTGATTTCCGAGGACCCATAAGGTAATAGCTATTTGTTTATCGGGAGACATTTTCTCAGCACCCCGGTCACGGTGAAGACGTCCTCCAAGGCTTTGTACCAATCTTTCATACGTAGTTTTCTCTAGTCGAAAATGTGATTTGAAATCTATTTAAACAATAATGAAGTTCATTACATTTAATATAATACAAAAACACTGTACAAAATTAAAACAATAAATTGTATTGTAGCAAAACCTTACCTGTTAAGAATATGTCAATACAATATTTTCAAAAAAATCTGGAATCTTAGGGTGAAATTCCCGTTGAGGCGGAAGATAATCTTCATCATCATCATCTGATGGATAGTCAAAAAATAAGTCCCACATTCCTTGTATAGCCATGTCTTGTCTAAAAATATTTAATAATAATGCAATATAAAATATGAAGAAAATAATTCAAACATTTTGTTCATAAATGTTAATAGATTGTATATAGCTTTAAGTAAACTGCCACAAACAAAATTTTTCTTATTGTGTTGACAGTATATATTAATTTACTATGCACTTGCATTACAAATTACAAAAATTTATTGTAAACATTAATGTTAGTGTCACATTAGTAAAATATTCATGCATAATATTTATACATTATATAATTTTTTTTATGAAATAATGATAACACCATGCAACTTATCATAAGCAGTTGCTACAAGAAAAAAAAATATTTATACTAAAATTTTTATTTTACTTGTAATCTAAAAAATATTATTAATAATGATTTATTTAATAATTCTACATAATTTATCTCATTTGTTTCAAAGCGTTAACACTATCTATTTAATAAAAGATGACTTTTATAATATATACGTTACAGTTACTAATAAATAATAACATTTATTGAGAATAGATGTCTAATTAAAATTTTATATTAGGTTTTGAAATAATACCGTTATGATAGAACTTGATAGACAAATAAATAAAAAAAATATTTATAAATAAAATAACCTCTTTGGCATTACTTTAGACAATACTTTAAAAATACATGATTGTGTTACATAATTATAATTTTAATGAAGTTAATAATCTTACCATACATTAAGAACAGATTATTTTTAATTATAATAATCAAATAATTTATATCTTATTTTTTAGGTTACCTGCTACAGACTCACGGAACTCGCAACTCGCAACTCGCCCGTGATGCCCGTTGATTTGGCTATACCGGACAGCATTGAGTTGTCACGAATCATGATGGTAGTAGATGGCTGTGCTTATCATATATTTCGGTCCTAGTGGAAATTACTCGGATAGCCATTATCGTAAACACCCAAACATACACAGGAAGGCACAAAGAAGAGCGATGTGCACGACTCTATTGGAACAAAGTGTGTACTAATGTGTACGCTGTGTACGGTTTTGGGTAGGGTTATTTATTATTGTGATACAAGATAATTCGAATTACTTATTACTTCAATGATACTCTTGATATTTTCATTGATTTATAGTTTTTCCGCCTTTTTGAATAAAAGAAAGAAAAAGAAATGCGCGGCCACTCATTTATAGCCGCCGTGGCTAGTAACTATTTCATTGTCACTAGAGAACACAAGTTTACACAGCCGACTAGTAGCTCTCGGGCGAGTACGGATGTGTAGCTCCGGGAACTTAACCGGTCAACTTCGACTTTATTAACTTTTTTTTTTTTTAATCGTTTGTTGGTCGTTTGTTGGTGATTGTTGGCCTAATTACAACGTTTGTTGGTTCTTAATTTTTTTTTAAATTAAAAAAGAAAAATTAGCGTTAAGTTAGCCGGAAAAATCTCATTTTTAATTAAAAAATGGCCTAATCGATGCGTAATCGTCTGCTGATGATTGTTGGTCTAATTTTAGCGTTTGTTGGTTCATATTTTCTTCTTAAATTCAAAAAAACAAAAATTAGCGTGAACTTAGCCGGAAAAATCTCTTTTTTAATTAAAAAACGGCCTAATCGATGCGTAATCGTTTGCTGATGATTGTTGGTCTAATTTTATCGTTTGTTGGTTTATTATTAGTCTTAAAAACGAAAATTATCTCAACATTAAGGCCGCATCTGCAGTAATCAAAGATTGGTTTATTTGCTTATTACGACTTAAGGTTTATTTCTATAAATGTAAGGCTAACATCTATAAAACTGGGCTATGAATACGGGCCTTAACATCGGCAGGAAATCGCGAAAAGAAGATCAAGGAACAATGGCATAGTTTACACCGACCGTTTGATACGCGTATCAGGTACTATATTCGTATCAAATCCGTATCAATTCTCAATTTACACCGGTATAACCCGAGATTTGATACGGATTTGATACGGATATAGTACTTGATACCCGTACCAAACGGTTCCGGTGTACTACTCATGTACGGACTACCGGTGTGGAAAAACTATGTTGGCGCAAGCAGTTGCTAGACATACTATACTGGTACAAATTGAAATATACTGTTAAAAGAAATCTTACAATATATCTAAACTAATTGCATGGAAAAATAATGACAAATAGATTTTGTGTAAATTCTATTATTTTCCATTTTTTCCAGCTGCCTTCATTTGTGTAATAGGCTCTGAATTTGCGTAAAAGTATTTGAGCGAAGGACTACAAATGACGAGACATGTTTAGTTTGGCTAAAGAAAACTGACCAGTCATAATATTTATTGATGAAATAAATGCTATTGCTACAAAAAGATTTGACACTCAAGCTGTAGCAGATCAAGAAGTGTAACGTATTCTCCTGGAATTACTCAAATCAAATGGATGGTTTTGATCAGACAACTAATGTTAAAGTCATTATGGCAACAAATAGGTGAGCTGGTAACTCTTGTTTAATTTCCTTGGATCTTTAAGCATATTTTTATGGATATTAAGATTGTACTTTTGTTTTATTATTTCAGTATATTCTTCCAGAATGGACATATTGAATCCCGTATAGCTTCGTCCTGGTAGACTGGATCGCAAGATTAAACTTCCGCTATCTGATCGTCGACAAGAAAACGTTTGATTTTTTCTACGATTATGCAAAGATAAATTTGAGCAAAGAAGTGGATCTTGAGGATTATGGCTCGGTTCGGGGAGCGCGCTTTTAGCGCTATAATGAGCGTGCTCTGTAAGTAACAGAGACAGAATGACGTTTTCATCGCTAATAGCGTCTCCCCGAACGCACCTTATGTAGCACAGCCAGATAGAATTTTTGCTATCAAGAGACAGGAAAGTTCTTCCTTCAGCCGCACAAAGTATTTGGATTTTCATGCTCTTTCTTCAGTCGTACAAAGTATGTCTAAAAAATAAAATATATAGTTTTACATTTTTTAATTAATAAAACTAAAATATAATTTAAATGTAATCTTGAATTTTTAAAAAAATTGAAATGTTTTCATTAAAAAGATTTAATTTGAATGCTACATTTACTCAAAACTCTTGCATTATTTATATCTGGGCATTGGATCAATATTTTTTTAAATTAACAATTGAGATAAGCAAAATGTTAATTGTATCTTTTTTTTAACACTTTATTTCAATTCTCGTGCCCCACTGAATGAAAGAAACTGTACAACAATTAAAACTCGCGACAGAATCAAAATAATCCGGCACTGATTTATGAAATCTGCAATTTTATTGAATTTTATTTAATGAAATTTTAGATTTGTCCAATCACAGCGCAGTATTATTTTAATCTGGATCGTTTGATTCTGTCGCGTAAGCAGCCCCCCTGTATAACATGATATATTTAACAATATTTTAATTCTGTTTTATAATTTCCAGTTGATCTTGCGATACGATCGTGGGATATTTATGCCTTTATATTGATATTGACTGGTATCTTTATATTTTTGGATTTTCACGTTCATCCATCAGCCGCACAAAGTATTTTAATATTCTTCCTTCAGTTGCAGAAAGTATGTATAAAAAAATAATATATATAGTTTTACATTTTTTAATTAATAAAACTAAAATGTATGCATACATTTAAACGTATACTTTTATTTTTGACAAATATTGAAAATCTTTTTATTATTTATGATATTTGGATTATTTTAATGTGTGCGTGTGTGCATACTTCTTTTCTATTACTTAGAACTAATATAAACATGCTAATTGCACTTAGGAATATTTTTTGATATATATTCTTTTATAATTTATGTTACAGGTTGCACCCGTTTTACAGAATCTTACTAATTCCTTTTCCGTATCATACAAATTTCATACATGTAAATATCGTAAATATTGTTACGAAAGAAGAAGTTTATGTTGCTGTTCTTTAATCTACAAGGTTCAAATAAAAGGTAAAGTTCTGTATTTCTTTATAATGCATATTTAGTGTTACTTTGTTTTTACATGTAGTATATGATATGTTTACATATCAAGTACAATAAAATAATTGCTTTATAGATTCGTCAAAATGCCACGCAAGATTGCCGTGCCACCAGAAGAGAGCATCCCAGTTGTAAAAAGGTTTATGAAACAGTTTGAAATTGAACCCTTACCAGCATGGTCAGCCAAAGTATGGAAGGAAATGTCTGTTGCATTAGGTAAAAAATGGAGTGCCGCAGCGTGTTACACAAATGTGCGCAACGATCAAAATTCCATCCTCAGTATAGCCAGACAGGAAATGGGTGTGTTCGCACCGTCAAAATTGGACCACAATAATAATTTGAGCATAGAAAGCTCTATGAGTACTGTACAGTTCGACAGCGATGAATCATACACTGATTTGAGTATTGAAGAGAATCGTTTTTTGGATACATTTGATTTGGTCTTAACTGACCAACAATGGAATGCTATCAAGCCTGATATCGAGTGCAGTTCAAGAGCAAAACTGAAGCCAGGAATATGGACAAATGAAATTGCCATTTCATTTTTTAAACAATACCGACTTCCGTGTGCATTTGTGTTTAAACGAGCTGAAGTAATTTTATCTCAGAACGATATATATACGATCAAAATAACAGGATCGTGCAAGTCCAAAAAGTGCCGTAATACTTTTCGAGGATATGCAGAAAAAGAAATTGGAGTCGAAGGTTTAAGAGTTCAAATCACAACACGAGATACTCGTACTGAAAATCATGAAGTAGTCAAACGACCTTTAAACGGCAAACGAAGAAAAGAAGTACAGAAGGAACTCAAAGCAGAAGGATCTTCTGAGTGGCGAAAAAGACAGGCAAGGGAGATAATGCGGCCTAATGAAACCGAACCACCCATTTTGCCCAGTGGCGATGTACTTCGGCAAGCACATAAAAAAGGAGTTGACGCAGACCTCGGAGTAAAAGAAAATGACAGTCGAGATCTCGTCCGGACAATAGAAGAGATGTCTTTGAAACCTCAGTACATTGGATTAATACACGATGTCGGATCTTTACCGTTCCATGTTTGTTACAGTACACAGGCTCAATTGCATGCGTATAAAGAATACTGTCGCTTGAACAAGAATAAGTCAGTTATAAGCCTCGATTCGACAGGAAGTGTCGTACTGAGATTAGATCGAAAGAGTCAGAAGTCTGGTCACATCTTCTTATACGCGATTGTAATTAATTTCGACAATACTACAATATCTGTGTACCAAATGTTATCGGAGAAACATACCACTGAATTCATTGAGCTTTGGCTGAGACAATGGTTGCGAATGGGTGCCCCCAAACCCAAGCAGGTTGTTTGTGATTTTTCACGTGCACTTTTGTGTGGCATTAGTCTTGCCTTTAATAACCAAACTATTAAATCGTACGTTGATGATTCATTCAACGCAATATTAAGACCTAATGGACCCATAAAAAGACCAGACACAATAATTCGAGTTGATGTAGCCCATTTGATCGCTGCTGCGTGCCGTTGGAATTGCTGGAAATCTGTTCGTCACAATTCTATTAAAGAATTTTATGTTCGCTGCATCGCATTAATGGTGGAGTGTGTATCGTTCTCCGATTTTCAGAAAATATTTTATTTAACCTGTGTTGTGGGTTTACAAACGTATCAAGATGTAGAAATTGATTATTCGGAAATACTGACAGCAAAGGATGCGAGAAAGAAACTAGAAGGAGAGATTGCTGTTCGTGCTATAAAAGTGAACTTTGACGAAAGTGCTGGTGACGAGCCTGAACATCCTAAAGCTCAAGCCATGACCGAATGTAACGAATTGAACCAAAACAGCAGTAGCATCGGTGACTGGGTCGATGAACAAGTGGAAGAGCTAAGAAAAAACAACGCGATGGTGAAGAGTTGAACCCATTTTTTTTACCAGAATTCGTCAATATACTTTCGCTGCGTGTTAAGGAATTTCCTCTATGGACCAGCGTTGGAATGGATTGCAGTACACATGCAACTTCAAGTTACGTAGAAAGTTACTTCAATGATATAAAAACCCGAATTTTTAAAACTGGGCCGATGCGAGTCGATAAATTTTTAATAAAGCATGCCAATGACATTCACGGTGCAACTTTGCTTTTTTCATCGAACATGATAAATTACAACGCTAATCGATGTGTACACAACACCGACCTAATGAAGAAAGAAGAAAATAAAATCAATAAGTCTCAGCCTAAGCGATCTTATAAACTACATTCTACACCGAAAGACACCGAACAGAATCGCTCAGAATCAACGAGTGAGAGTGAACGAAGATTCAACGACTTGCTCGAACGAAGTACTGAATTGAAGACAGAGGTGAACAAAGAAAATATGTGTTTTGATGAATCAATTTCTAAAATAACTGAAAATAAGACCAAGATTTTACATGATATTGCCAAACTTATCGAACCGAATGGTGAAGAGAAAACGCACTTTGATCAATCAGCAAGTAACAAGCTAGATAATTTGATCAAGTCACCAGAGCAACCTGTTATATTAAAGAAATACGAACATACTGAAGACAAATTATGTCCTGTTGAAATGTCACCGAACAACATCGAAGATCAATCTTGTGATTCGAATTTGCTTACTAATAAGAATTGGCAAGAAATATTGAAACAAATGAACTCGATTGTTTAAACTTGGACTTCAACATAGACGACGTTTCGAATTTTATAGAGATGCCATCGAACGATATCGAATCTTATCTTGATTCAGACTTGTTGGCTACAGAAAATTGGCGCGGAAAAGTTAATATAAATAATAACAATTTCAATTATGACGATTTCAACGAAGAAAGTGTAAATGATCACATTGTTTGTGACATCGCACCCAGTTTGACGGGTTTTAGAGAACTTGAGATCATAAATATCAAGTCATCAAATGAAGCTTTGCTAGATTATTCATATTCATTGATGAATAGTTCGATAACTGATTTGGTCAGCCCAATAATTGATCAGCAGAACAATAATTTCATCGAATCCAAGAATAATTTAAAAGGAGAATCAGAATCGAATTACATTCCTTCTACACATCTCATCTCAAGATCAAAAGAACAACCTCAAGCTTGTCATCGTAAATAAAAAAAGAGTAGTAAATATTTTAAAGCATATCCTGAAGTTTCGCAAATAAATGCTCTTATCGGACAAAGGAAAAAATCAGCTTTGTTACCTCATGGTTCGCTTCTTCCACCTATCAAGATAAAGGAAAATAAAGGAGAAATAAATTCATATTTTGTGACAAATACGTGCCCTTTTGATTCTCTAATTCACGTGCTCATGACAGGAGCAATCGACGACATCAATTACCAGGCTTTTTTGAAAGCATCGAGCAACCCTACACTGCAACTCGTGTTTAATTGGTTCAGAAAGGAGTGACGCAATATGTGCTCCGGCAAAGGTTTTAATACTCAAAATTATTACAATTGTACACCCCAAGTGCAAACAGATCTTAGAATTGTATCGTACACAATTGATTCTTTTGACAGCATTGCAAATATGACAAAAAATATCCTGACCACAGAGCCTAGTATACAGAACACGAAGAAATGCACGGGCTGCAATGTTACGACGTTTCCAACTATGATATTAGGACCGAATCATAAATAATTGCAAAGGAAGGCTTTAGTTCTCTGGAAAAAGCTTTAGGCTTCAGATCGCCGATTTATAAGATACGTTGTTGCGATCCATGCTTGGGAAAATACACATGGTTTAGAGAACCAAGAATTCACATATTCATTGAACTCGATATACGCCCAAACATTCAATGTAAAATTGGATTAAATTGCAGAGTGGAACAATTACCGACAACACTCAAGTTTCAAAGTGATGAAGATAAAAGTTTCGAATACAGGTAGGCACAATGATTTCTTTTAATTTCCAGATATTTTATACTTTTTAATTGTATAAAAATTAATTGTTTTCAGGTTGGCTGGAGGTAATAGCCTACATATCGGGGCATTATATTGCATACTGCTTGCGTTCTAATGAAATTTGGCAAATTTACGACGATTTACGAGCAAATATCTCCACATGTAGCTCAAAAACTATTATAAATCCGCATCTTGCAGTGTATTTACGAAAACATTAATGATCGGAGACAATTTCAAGATTCTATAAACTCTACTGAAGGACTCAATGCGATTCACTATACAATAGAAGCGAGTTTATTTTATATAAAACTAAATATATTAGTATTTAATTAGTGCTATTCCTTTAAAGGTCTAAATAGACCAACTCTACAATATGTCATAGAGCTCGATAATCTACGTGAATTGATGTTCTTTTAAGTCTCCAGTCTTCAGTGATATGAATCTAAATTTTATCCTTGCTGTTCTTTTTTTAATTGTTGCTTTATTTTAATTTGAACAATTGTTTTTATATGAATTTATTCGTTAAAAGTAGTTGTAAATTTATTCTCTATAATTTATACAACACAAGAAAAAACAAGTTTGTTTCTGCTTATCTATGTTTCATGAAAGGATTCAAGAAATAGCACGGTATATTAATCTATATGAATTGTGGAAGAGTTATGATAAAAAGAATGAGATTTAAGGTTTTACTGATTAAAATACCAAATCCAAAAAGCAGCTCTACAACGTTGACATCAAGTTCCCTGTTCGCCAAATATTTGCGATTCATGTTAATAGAGTTAATTAAAAAATATCTTTTCCATATATATATATATATATATATATATATATATATCGCTGTCAGAGACGCATAGATTGACAATAAATATTATTCTGTATTATATATGCAGGAAACACTTTTCTATCCCTATATAAAACTGTTTTAAACAATGTGCACAAATAATAATGCATTACTTAATATTCTTATATTTTCTCAATAATTCTAGATGTAACATGGTCAAAAGTTACGAAACATTACATCTTAACTAATTATAATTGAATTTGTTTAAATTTTCTTGAATATATCTGATATATGTGTAATGCATTATCAATTTGCATTTTAATTATACATATCTAATTTTATTATCTGCAATATTAAATATTAATTAGGACTTTAAATGTATGTTTAATTATTTTTTTTCCATTATACAAATATTAATTGGAAATATATAAAAAACCAGCTAATTATAAGTGTACTAAGTTTGCTACAAAAATTTGATGTTAAAAGAATGCTAGAATAAACATCTATATTTATTATTACAACGTACAAAATTGCAGCTTTATTATAATAAATTATCGAATTTTACATAATTCTTTGTTGTATAAATGTGATAATTGATAAATATATATAAATAATTATAAATATTATATATAAATTATATATATATATTAGACGGTCCTTTTTTTATTATTATATCATATTTATATTTCTATTATTTTATTATTTATTTCATACTGTGTACGTGTAAATAACTATATAAAGCAATATATTATTTGATTACTTATGTTAGAATGAAATGTCTTCATCAAACCCTACTATTTGAGAAGCAGTTATCCTACTCTTCAATATTAATGGGATCCCTTGTTAATAATTGATGAGTGAAAGTGAACGAAACCGGGTAGTCCGTAAATGAGTACATCTTACAGTAGATCAATGCCAATTTGTTTATACAATTCGAAATGAGTAAGAGGAAATTCTGTCGCTTTTCTGATCTCTTGTTTTTGCATCCATTCCACTCATGTCACTGTACTGGATATTTGCGGCTTCTCACCTGTATTGCAAATATATCTTGATATTTATAATTTTATTTTATTTAAATTTAATCTAAACGTAATCTAAATATTCTTAAAAATTTTTTACCTGTTTGCAACATTCAAATGCTGGGATTAGCTTCTGGAGGCGGTTTACATCGATTAAAACATTGCTATGCTTAAATTATGAAGTGCTACACAATTAAGTTGCTGTGCAACGCTACTTAAATACCTGTAACAAACATTAATATATAAATAATAAATAGAGAACAATTTATAGAGAACTATAGTGCACGTAACGTGTATTATAGATTTTCAGTAAAATTTTCCTCGAAGAAGACGTTTTGTTACGTAACCTTAGAGTGCTAAACGTTTCCGAGTAAACGCAAATTCTTATGTAATGCAGAATTTAATTATACATCTTATAAGAATTTGCGTTTCAAAAAAGTTAAATATGTCCGGTTTCGTCCAAGACAAAGAATTTTGTTCGACCAGAAAATTCTAGAAAAAATTGTCCAGACAACTTACGTCTTTCTTTCTTCTATATCTATATTACAGAATTTGAATACTTTTTATTTTTAAAATAAATAATTATATATATATATAAATCTACATTAATTACCTTAATTTCACTCGGTTTCTCGTTCAAACGATGCCTTGGCGCAAAAAAACAGGAAATACCACCATGTTTCTTGATCTTCCTTTCGCCATTTCCTGCCGATGTTAAGGCCCGTATTCATAGCCAGTTTTATAGATGTTAGCCTTACATTTATAGAAATAAACCTTAAGTCGTAATAAGCAAATAAACCAATCTTTGATTACTGCAGATGCGGCCTTAATGTGAGATAATTTTTCGTTTTTAAGACTAATAATAAACCAACAAACGATAAAATTAGACCAACAATCATCAGCAAACGATTACGCATCGATTAGGCCGTTTTTTTAATTAAAAATGAGATTTTTCCGGCTAAGTTCACGCTAATTTTTGTTTTTTTGAATTTAAGAAGAAAATATGAACCAACAAACGCTAAAATTAGACCAACAATCATCAGCAGACGATTACGCATCGATTAGGCCATTTTTTAATTAAAAATGAGATTTTTCCGGCTAACTTAACGCTAATTTTTCTTTTTTAATTTAAAAAAAAATTAAGAACCAACAAACGTTGTAATTAGGCCAACAATCACCAACAAACGACCAACAAACGATTAAAAAAAAAAAAGTTAATAAAGTCGAAGTTGACCAGCTAAGTTCCCGGAGCTACCTTTTTTCGGGATTTTATCAAATTATAGAGAATTTTAATTGAATTAATTTTAAAAATATAAACGATTAATCTAAGAAATAATAAAAATGTAACGCAAACGGTTCATTGCGGCATATTGACTTATCGGCTAATGTATGAATTGTCTAAACTCTAAGCAATTAACAAAATATAGCCTGCATAAAGCGGAGTCTACAATGAGAATTTAAGGCGTAAAATTTAAGCTTTAAGCCTTAAACCGTAAGAAATTGACAAATCACAGTCGGGTATTCTTCTCATATTCGACTGTGATTTGTCAATTTCTTACGGCTTAAGGCTTAAAGCTTAAATTTTACGCCTTAAATTCTCATTGTAGACTCCGCTTAAGGATATAATTAATTTTATGAATATTAATTGATTAATATGACAGTATTAATCGACTTTTAGTGGTGGCAATTGTTTTGTCTGTTTTTAATGTAACGTGACATCTGTAATAAAACAATGGGCGCGCAAAAAAAACCCGCAGTAGCAATTGAATGTGATTGGTTCTTACTACTTTAAAACCAACAATCGATATAGAATGTTGGTAGGTTGACAACTCAGCAGTTGTTCTGCTAAACGCGCGACCATTCTTTTATTATAGATTATATTCATTAATGCGGATATTATGTTGATAAGTATTGTCATTATTCCAGGGCATACAAGCACTGAACAAGAAAATGAATAAGAAGAAACGGAAGTGGTTTATACAAGTGAATCCGACCAGAATGAGACGCATAATGAAGGAATTGGTATATACATTCTATACGTATTTCTATTCGCGCGATTAATATATATGATTATTGATTAAACTTTATCTGTATACCTACTTTACAGATTTCGAAAATATTTTTCGTACACCAGAAGACGATTTTGGCGCTATTGGCTTAAGCGATAGCGAACAAACCGATCTACCTTTTCACCCTGTTGCTGCTCTGACAGATACAAGTGCATCAAGGTCGCGCACCAGTGGTATGTGCTGCACATGCTTAAACGCCACTGCAGAATATATATTTATTCCATGTGGACATTTATGTATTTGCAATGATTGCCAAAAACAATGGAAGATGAGAAATGTCCACTATGTCGAGAGAAATACACAAATTGTATTCGCGCCATAACGACTTAAATCGGAAATGTATATGTCACCATACGTGATAGAGAAAGAGAGAGATAGAGAGAGAGAGAGAGAAGAGAGAGAGAGAGAGAAGAGAAGAGAGAGAGAGAGAGAGAGAGGAGAGAGAGAGAGAGAGAGAGAGAGAGAGAGAGAGAGAGACTATAATATTTGAAAAGCCCATAATATATATTATAAAATATATATTTTCTTGATGTATATATATATATATATTCTTATAAATACGTACATATATGCATATATATTCCAAAATAAAGTACTAATGTACCGTTTAGGTAAAAATTTTGTTATTTTTTCCCTTCATTTATTTTGCGTTCATCTTTGTATAAAACTACTCACAACTATTATAGCTTGAGGCTCCTGGATACTTGCCGAGGTCATATGCTAGATTGTGTAAGAGATTTTGTCAGAGGCGCGAAGCAACACGTTGAAAGATATATAGTATTTCTTAGATACTTAGATGGTACTTGCAGATAAAAAGATATTTGGCTAAAGAGACTGCACCTTAGATCGCTTTTAGCACACTTATAAACTAATCCGAAAACTGACCTTTTTCCTTAACAAAGTTTGTAAGCTGCACATGACTGGGCTTCGTATCGCATTCATTTTGCGACTATTTATTAATTGTCAAGGGAAAATGTTAGCTTTCCGAACATTTTATAATTGTGTTGAAGCGATCTAAAGTGATTTTTTTTCTAATATCTTTTTATTTGTAAATAGAATGTGTTTAATATTCGATGTTCAACAAAGATAGAATAATGCTTACAGCGTTGAAAGCGTCAAGACGAACCTAGCCATAGTTGGATATTGTATTTAAGACCGTCTTAAGTACAATCTTAAGATGTTTTAAACTAATCACAAAGTCGTATTAGCATCTTGAGACATTACTCAAGACGGTCTTGAAATAAGAACAGTAGACTATGGTCGGTATTCATAATCGGATCTTATATTTAAAACCGTCTTAAGTACAATCTTAAAATGCGATAAGTCAATCACAGAGCCGTCTTAAGACATTACCTAAGACGGTTTTAAAATAAGTATCGACTATTAATACCGGCCTATGGCCGGTATCCATAGGCCGGTATTCATAGTCGGATCTTATATTTAAGATGGTCTTAAGTCTGGTCAAAGGCAGACTCCATCCTGCCAATGAAATAACCGTATTAGCATCTTAAGACATTACTTAAGACGATCTTGAAATAAGATCCGACTATGAATACCGGCCATAATCGGATCTTATTTCAAGACCGTTTTAAGTAATGTCTTACGATGTTAATACAGCTGATTGGTTCATGACATATTAAGATTGTACTTAAGACGGCCTTAAATATAAGATCCGACTTTATGAATACTGGCCTATTGGGAAAGAATACATCCACCGCGGGAAGAGGAGCACTAGCGTAGAATAACAAACATGGCCGCCATGCAGTATTGACATTAGCTTTATATGGATAATAATGTGAAAAAAATATTTTGTTAATTTTACGTGAGAAATGTTGACACTTTGTTTGAACACTTTGTGTGAATATATCTATGCATCATCTATCGTCAAGAAACATGATCATGTTTTTTGACGATATAGTGATGCATAAATATGTTCACACAAAGTGTCCAAACAAAGTGTCAACATTTTTCATGTAAATTAAGAAAATAATAATTTTTTTACATCATTACCCATATAAAGCTAATGCTAAGACCGATATTTTATGTGCGTTCGACAAATTTTTTAAACATGTTAATTGGCTGCAGGATAGAAAATTTCTAGAACCTCAAAAACTTCTCAATCCTACAGCCAATCAACATACTCAAAAAATTTGTCGTACGACGCATGAAATATCGGTCATAACTGTCGACGCGGTGGCCATATTGATTAGTTCACGCAGCAGCCGCTTGTGTCGCATTGGCGACGCAAAGCTAAAGTCACTAGATTTATAAAGTACCGCAATCCACATTTACCTTCTTTACACCAAGCCGTCCAATCCCGATTGCCTTCGAAGTGTTAACTGACGTTTACACTGGAGTTCGCGCTACTCCGCTGAAGAAAGACGATTGAAGTAGATCGAAATTAACCCGTTTACACCTAAGAAATATCACTTCTCTCCGGAGTAAATCAGGATTAGACGGCTGGATGTAAACAAGGTTACTGTCCCAATGTTTTAGCATTTGGAGCCAAAATGACGTCAAAAAGTGCTCCAAAGTGCACATTTATCATATTAGGAATGTTCAGTGAAAGCTCGGGCCAGATGGCGCGGTAGTGTTATGCCCTGTCATGGCGGCATTACATGTATGTGTTGATGTATGCGTGAGCCTATCTGTGAACACATCTGTAAAATTGTATCATCCGTAAATGATCTGTTCATAGATACCTACTATATCTACCGATGATACAATTTTACAAATGTGTTCACATATAGGCTCACGCGTACACCAACACATACATGTAATGCCGCCATGACAGGACATTAGAGAGCCTCTAATCAAAGTGGCGACACAAGGTAACCGTTGACCACTTTTGATTGGTCCGCCATGTTTCATCGAAATCGTGCGAGAGAGAGAGAGAGAGATATGTGTGATTGGTTGTGTAGGTTGGGGTCTCTGTCTAACTAATGGGAACGGATGAAACATGGCGGACCAATCAAAAGTGGTAGCCGTATGTCGCCATTCTCATTAGAGGCTCTCTACAGAGCATAACACTACCGCGCCATCTGCCCCGAGCTTTCACTGAACATTTTTAATTACATAGTGTAACTTAGCTACACGTTAAGTGCAGTTTTCAAACCTGATTCATGTGTGCAAAAACCGTGAAAACCCTTATATGTATACCACTGATCTCTATATAACACTGGATGGATGAAATATGTGTTAATTGATTCTAAATTGATTATACGTGTGTTCTTAAACGCGCGACAGCAGAATTCGTTTATAAGCGTCGGAGTCACATCGTGTTTACTCGGTTTCATTGTAGCGAGACCGAAAGGCGTATACAAAAACATATAACCTTTCGCACATGCGCACACAAGCGGTTAGCACCAAAATGGCGGACGACGAGTATACTCACTTTTGTAGAGCCTTATCTAGACTTCTATCCCCACCAAGCGATCAGAAGAAAGAGAAAGAACTACAATTGAGGCTATGTCTGCGCCGTCATGTTCCCACGCTGCCTCTTACGGTAGGAGCCCGGTCTATATTTATATAAGTCTATGGTTCAAACTCCCAATAACAGACATTATTAAGGCCGGTATTCATAGTCGGATCATATTTCAAGACAGTCTTAAGTAATGTCTTAAGACGCGAATACGGCTCTGTGATTAGTTAATAACATCTTAGGATTGTACTTAAGACGCAGGTCTTAAATATAAGAAACCGACTGTGAATACCGGCCCAAAACGTCTTAAAGACGTCATATCATAAGACGTCTTAAAAATGTCTTAATGACGTCTTGAAGACGTCATTTGTCCCGATTTGAGACATGCATGCTGTCTGGGATACCACATTTTTTAAAAATCAACAAGATATAATAAAAAAAGGAGTCAGCATAAAGTCTGTTTTAAGTCATCTAAAATCAAGATTTCAATCGTGATGAAAAATCAGTAAATTTGGTCAATGTGACATCAAAGTGATATTATTTTGACTTTTCTGTTCCCCTAAGCCTTGGGATAAACATGTGTGCAAAGTGTATGTGCGCAATACGTTATGTGTGCAATGTGTTAATATAATTTTCTTATTTTATTGTGTGCAATACGGCCATGTGTGCAATGTGTATGTGCGCAATAAAGACATGTGTGCAATGCGTATATACTCAATAATGTTACGTGTGCAAAGTGCATGTGCGCAATAATTACGTTATATGTGAAAAGTGTTAATATAATTTTCTTATTTTATGTGCGCAAGAATACTATGTGTGCAATGTATATGTGCGCAATAATGTCATGTGTGCAAAGTGTATGTGCGCAATAATGTTATGTGTGCAAAGTGTATGTGTGCAATACGTCATGTGTGTAATGTGCTAATATAATTTTCTTATTTTATGTGCGAAATAATATTATGTGTGCAATGTGTATGTGCGCAATAATGTTATGTGTGCAAAGTTTATGTGTGCAATACGTCATGTGTGCAATGTGCTAATATGATTTTCTTATTTTATGTGCGCAATATATTATGTGTGCAAAGTGTATGTGCGCAATAATGTCATGTGTGCAAAGTGTATGTGCGCAATAGTGTCATGTGTGCAAAGTGTATGTGTGCAATACGTTATGTTGTGCAATGTGCTAATATGATTTCTTATTTTATATGCGCAATAATATTATGTGTGCAATGTGTATGTGCGCAATAATGTCATGTGTGCAAAGTGCATGAGCGCAATAATGTCATGTGTGCAAAGTGTATGTGCGCAATAATGTCATGTGTGCAAAGTGTATGTGCGCAATAATGTTATGTGTGCAAAGTGTATGTGTGCAATACGTTATGTGTGCAATGTGCTAATATGATTTTCTTATTTTATGTGCGCAATAATATTATGTGTGCAATGTGTATGTGCGCAATAATGTCATGTGTGCAAACTGCATGTGCGCAATAATGTCATGTGTGCAAAGTGTTAATATGACTTTTATTTTATATGTGCAATATAACGTGTATGTGCGCAATAAAGTTATGTGTGCAATGTGTATGTGCGCAATAATGTCATGTGTGCAATCTGCTTGTGTGCAATAAAGTCATGTGTGCAATGTGTTTGGCCATGTGCGCAATCGTACGTTCGTATTTTTAACTATTAAATGAGCGCAATAATGCTTGTAGGCAATCGGGAATGTCGGCAATCGTGAATGTCGGCAAACAAAGATGTAGGCAAAATGTTGTGGGCAAACGAAGCTGTTGGCAATCGGGATTGTAGGCAAACGAAGCCCTCTCGAAATTGTTTCATTAATATATATTATTATGTTTAGCAGCGCCAAGTTTTTTTCACTAAAATTTTTCACATTTTATATTAATTTTTTTAATTTAATGGGAATACATTTTTTAAAAGAACAATAGTTATTTTTGGATATAATATAGATATATTTAATTAACGCATAATTTAAAGATATCATTTCTTTTTTTTGTAATAAATATATTACTTCGATTTTTTTAAGGTAAATATATTACTTTGGTTTTTTTAAGGTAAAGATATTACTTGGATTTTTTCGATGTACAAAGATAACTACTTCGATTTTTTCAAGATACACCACGCGTGCTCGGCGTCTTTTTTCTACCTTTTTGTAAAAGGTAATTTTGTACGGATTAGACCTAACGCTAAAACGGTAAATCCGCTATTTTTTAAGATATCGCGAAACGGTCAACGGGGTTCGACAGAGAATCGTTAGAAAACCTTCAGGTATGTCAAGTTAAATTTTTGAGACGAAACTTTGAATAGTTTGAATAGTTAACAAATGGTGATTGTTTTTTTCAACGTTGGGGTCCAATGGATCTCGTGTGACCATTATGAAATTATTCGGAGGTGTGACCGCATCGGGTAAATCTATTGCATAATTGTTATATTCCTGCGCTTAGTGTAATCCGAAACTAACGACGAGGACGTGACAGGATTCTAGTTCCATTTTTTTTGCTTTTTTATAATACTTTTTTGTTTTTTTTGTTTTTATAAATATATTTTGTTTTTTTTTATTTATTTTATATTTTATGTTTATTTTTAATAAGCTATTTTAATTATATAAAAGAATAAAATATTAAAAATTATAAAATAATAATTATATATTATTTATTGAATATGTCAATATCTATGCCAGGGACCTTTTCCTTTTTACTTTAATATTTCAGAATGTTTGCTTCATGTCCCCTCATGTCTCTTTATTGCTTACGTTTTTTTTACATACATTAGCATTGCTAATTTTCTCTTTTGTAGCAATGCTCTCGCTGTTATTAGGATTGGTTTTTTATTGGCACCTAAGTCGTTATGAACCTCCCATCGCCCGGTTATTCGACGGATGTACGCCACGTAATGTCCGACATATTTGGATCTGAATTCCCAATATATTCTAGGAGAAACTAATCTATAATTTAATTTGCCAACTATTAACTTTGAGGGAATTTGTGAAATAGTAAATACTCCAGGCCAGTTTTTGTAACCCATGTTTGCAGCAAGTTTTTAACACATTGCAAGCATTCGATGTCGATGAAGAGATGATTCTACTAGAAACTTTTGAAAGTACATTGTTCGACCCACATCGAATGCACTCTTATAGAATTCATCACATATTTATCATTAATAAGACTTTCAAGAGCCTGCATACTTTTTCATAGAAAGGCTTTGTATTTATGTCAATAACCGGGCGATTATCGATAATATCGCCACAATCACAACATTTGCTGCGTGATTTGATACGAAGGTTCGTTGGTTAATAAGTTTGAGAAGAAACCAAGTTACCTAATGTTGGAATGGCAATTAATTTCATTATTTTTCACCTCGATATATTGCTCAGTAGCGTTGATCGTTTCTTATATGTTTGGGCAACTGCTCCATAAGTTGAAAATTATTTTTATGAAATCATAAAACTCATTCTTCGAAACCGTAATATAATTATGATAACTGGCCCAATCTCGGTAACCTGCTAACACGGACTGCGCAAGTGTATCAAACGGGCACGTGTTGTAGAATGTCACATCTTTTCCTGCTACGCGAACTTGCCCCAATAGTTGTCCGTTTTTTAATAACGGTAATTAGCGTTTCTACTAGGCTTCTGAAGAATGTTTTCAATGTCCGGACACGGAGTTAAATACTTGCCCCGTTTTGGTGTTTTTACATTTAATTTTCTTTGAGAAGAATTAGCATCAGGCTCATCGACGACGCTATCAACCATTGGACATAGAATTTCATACTTGTTCGTGTTTGCCTGATTTTCGATGTTACATGATTCGGTTTCTTGACAAATTTTTTCCACCCCAGTTTTCTTCTTCGTATAAAAATGAATAAATTCCTTCAAAATGCTTTACATTCATCTCAGCTTTCTCAATAGATGTCTCATTAGATGTCGAAAACTCCGAGGTTTCAGTTTCACGGAATTTTGAAACTGCATCAAGTTCTATGGGTTCTTCATGTGAAACACTGAGTTTTTCAATTTCACCGCAGTTCGAAATTTCTTCTATTTCTAATTTAGTGTCAATTTTTGAGATCATGTCAAGTTTTGATACCGCATTTTCTGATTTTGAGATTTCTGAGGTAGACATATCCAATTTCGAAATTTCACTCGATGTAATAATTATTTGAGATTTATCAGTGGAATTGCAAGCAGCGTTCAAAAGTTTTTCGGTGCCGGAAATTGTATCGTATGTGTTTTATTATTAACCTTGTCAACACGAAGGTTCCGATCACCTTTAAAATCAGATTTTTTAATTCACGAAAATATTCTTCGCTTCGCGAAAAAGTTGCAATAGTCCCATTTGGTGCCAATACGCATGTCCAAAGAGTAAAATGTTTACTTATTGTTAGAAGACTATTCGCGAATTCGGACACCAATATGGATTTGGTCGGTCACCTATTTGTGCTCTTTGTTTGCAATCATTTTCAATTTCTTGTAAAAAATACTCAATTTTCCGGTTACGTTGTAACCGAACGGTACGTAATCGGGCTACGGGACATACTATTTTGTCCTATAAGTCATCGGTCGCCACTCGGTTTATCCTAATTCCACCAGAAGGTAAGTATCTATGATATCATGGTTAAACCAATTTGTTTAAACAATCTCCTTTTCAGATTCCTGTCACGGATGCCGAATCTCCAGCGCCTCCTCTCGGATCACCGATACTAATCACCTGCCTATGCCAACGAGGGATCAAGATGGCTAACCACCGCTTTATCGGGTAAGTTACAGTACCAATGGTTAATCAACCCAATTAACTCCTTTTATTTTCAAGTTCTCGCTCCGGGTGCCTCATCTGCGTCGCCGTCCCATGGATCATCGCTGCTGCGCGCCGCTCAGGATCATCGCGTTCACAAGATGGCCGACCACCGCTCTTACCAGGTAAGTATGAGTAACGTGGTTGATCAAATTAATTAATACTGATTATTTTTAGGTTTCCGCCACGGATGCCACATCCGCTGGTCCCTCCGTTGATGCACCGATAGTAATCCTCGACCCGGATCGCCGCTTCTCCAAGATGGCTGCCCTCCGTTTAATCAGGTAAGTGTAAGGTAAGTAATTGCGACTTCGTCGTAATTTTCACAAATGATTATTCCATTTATTCACAATGCTTGTTTTACACAGGTGGTTGTTCACATTTATTTATTCCGCGCAAGATGGCGGTCGCACGTCTCGCTAAGTGCGTAATTTCCGTTTCGGTACTATGATACCGTTCGCCTTTCGTATCGGCGACTTTTAACGCGTTATGCGGGCGTTCCCGTTTGTTTCGGACGCTGGGGTAATCTAATTTCGTACGCTGGATCACTATCGCGATAATTACTACAACACGTCGGGACATACGCGCGAGACCGGTGTTACCTCTACGAGCGCCCACTGAGAGGACTGCCTCGAGTATTCCTCTGCGCTGTGGCTCCCCATTTTCGATATTCTATCCCTACTACGGTATCACGGCCGCTTTCTCTTTCGGTAATTTTCCACGCTACGCAGTTACAATAGGTGTTACCGCTTGCGGTCACGCCAGATGTTCGTGACGGAAATTTTCCACTTGTTATGCTACAAGTGCGACGCACTTTTTCGATGTCCGGGTAGTGTGGTTTTCCACCCCCCGCATTTTCGACCTTTTACATCGCTGACCCACGCGTCCGGCCTCTCTTACGTCCCCTATAGAGGCATCCGGACCGACTTCCTAGAAAAAACGTCCCGGTCAATTTCGTGTTACCCGACGTTGACGGTTGACCTCCGGTGCTCGCTTCTACGATCCCTAAGAACTAACCATACCGGACTTGGTTTTCGCATCCGGTGTCCGGGCCCCATCGATTTCGCGGACCCGTCCCCGTAACTTCGGTCTGAGTGGTCAGATCTTTACGGTGACCTCCGGTGCTCGCTTCGACGAACCCTAAGAACTACCATCCGGACTTGGTTTTCGCATCCGGTGTCCAGGTATCGAGTTCGCGGACCGTCCCCGTAACTTCCGTCTGAGTGGTCAGATCTCGACGGCGACTTGTTCCATCGGTGTGCCGTGTCTCGCTCTCGGGGCACCGTGGGTTCTTTCCCGTAGATGACGCATGGTACGCTATTTCTTCACCAGCGCTCGGATCGCGGCGCTCTTTGCGCGTGCCCCCATTTACGGCTCTGTGGTTCGGCACCGGTGGTTATTTAGTCGCGCGGCTGGCGCAGTTTGACACTTCGCGTCCACGCCCCCGTATGTCGTCAATGGGCTCGATTGAATATGCGATTTTTCGCAAATTCGGGTCTCGCACGTTCCCGGTCCGCAGTCTTGTGTGGGCACGACGCCTCATGTTATACGCGCGGTATCGCGATTCATGCGCGAACGAATAAACAATACTCACGGCCGTGCCGGGCACTAACGTGTTGAAAACAAAATAAATTTACATGGATCGGCCAAGAAAAGAAAAAATAAATGGAACTACGAACAGAAAAGAAAAAGGGGAAAACGATAATTCTTAACGACTATATGAGCCGCTGCTCGGCGACTTAATCGCGTTACTTAATCCTAACTTACATTCTACCGTGTCGTACGTGGCTCTTCGCTGATAGGGCCCCACGCTTTCCCGCCTGGGATGCGTGGTTGTCATCTTTGTTCCATCAGGTGGCCGACACGTCGCGTACGGCTGCAACGTCGAACTCGAAAGTTTCAAGATCCACTGCAAAATTATCTTCGGAATTATCATTTTCATAATTTATTTCTTTTTCTATTACAGCATCGATTTCTTTTTCGTTTACTGATTTAATGTTCTGGATCAGTCGTTTTTGGGCACTAAAGCAGTTGTCATTCGAATTTACGTCCTTGGTCTCAGAAGAAGCTACTATCAGTGTGTCGCGTAACAAGCTTTCGAAGCTTTTAAATGTTGTGCATTTTGCGAGAAGTCCAATGTATCGAAGAAAAAATTCTTTTACACGTATATGAGTATTACGAAAGCATTTCCAACGAGTAACAAGCTTGATGAGATAAGCAATATCGATTCTTATGTAATGTTACGTCCAAACCCCGGGAGTTTCAATGAAAAGGAAAACTGGGAAGCGAAGGAAAGGCTACCCAGAGGGGACGGGGTAAGGAAGGACGTAAGAGAATACTTAAAGGTTATCTCGGGTCGCGCGAGTAAACGCGTGCCTCGAGTCGAACACACTTTTCGGAAGGCTCTAGTCGAGGGTCAACGTCCGAAGGGACGCTATTACGCCTACTGCGAGCCGTGCGATCGTCGGTCCTGTTTTAGGTCAAGGATTATGCAATCCCTATTACCTGGGATCGGACCGTGTGCGATTTTGCGAGCGGGAAGGTTGGTGACGAGGTGTTAAATTAAATAATTAGACTTTAATTTTTGAAATTAAAAACATTACAATTATTTATTATAAATGATAAAAATCAATGAGACAGTTACATTTATGTGTATATAAAAAAACATAAAAACAAAACGCAAATGGTACAGTTCATGTGTGGTGTGTGTATATGTGTATGGAGAATACGCGGGTGTTACATGAGTTCGGAGGTCCTCGGACAGGATTTATTGAGGGGATGGATCTACTTTGAATTTGACATCCTGCCCGGTTAGTACATTTTACGATTTAAAGAAAAAGAAAAGGATGTATGCCATGAGTGTGTGCGTGTGTGTTTGAAACGTTCTTACACTTGTATTCTTACGTTAATAAATTGATTTTTACATTAATAATTAATTAATTATATATTTTAATGTATGACCGAGATTAATCTATTGTAATAATTTCCGGAATGATCTCCACGCTCGATGTGAAGAGCGCGGGAGAGGTTGGTCTATTGGTGGACGGGAACCGGGGGTTTCAAAAGAATCTCCACGCTCGAGGTGGAGAACGCGGGAGAAGGTGTTCTCTCGCGGTATTCGTCGCGTAAGTAAAAAGGATGGGGGAGTGTGGGAGCTCCGGATAGGGGAATCGGTCAAGTTCCTCGGAAGGAACCGGGGAATAGGACGGTCCGGAACAGGGGGAGGAATCGGGGGTGTCGGGAAAGATTTGGTACGCGAGAGAATGAGGGGAAGGGAAAATTGTGGAAGATGGTGGCGGTTAAAATATTCTCGATGCGCCTGGAGGAGCTGTCGCTCAACGACGCGGGCTCGCCTGCTTCGTGCGTATCGTTTCTTAATTTTCAATGCTAAACCCTTGCGACCCCGGATAGTCACTAAAATTATTATGTAAGGGGTGAGAAATTATTATTGTTTAATCAGTTTGGGAAGTTAAAAAGGAGAAAAAAAAATATTTAACATATATATATATATATGCAAATCAATATATACATATAT
>JASTWR010002009.1:0-28557 GCA_030770355.1 Harpagoxenus sublaevis | reverse complement strand
AAATTGTAGATTCTCTAGTGAATTTCCTCACTTTTGTATTATAATTTTTATTTTACGGTCGAAGAATAATGAACTGTGATTGGTCAATTTTTTCCGACACGACTTACGACATCCATTGTACACCCAGCCTAAAGCCCAATATACAATAGTCGCAAATCTATTCGAAATATAATAGTCGCAAATCTATTCGACATCTATAGATGTCGATTCGACATCTATAGACGTCAGCGCTCCGGCTGGGAAGGGGAAACCGCTGAAGCCATTGCGGTGTATTAGGCTGCTTTTCCATGCGGCGTAAGATCCGTACGCCAGCGTACGCGTAACTTTACGCCAAACTACATCAGCCAATCAAATCATCTCAGCTATCATACGCAAATCTGCCTAGTTACTTTACGCGTTTTACGCTATTGCCGATACGCCAAATCCAATTTCTCGCGTAACTGATGAGGTGACGTGTGTGTGTGTGTGTGTTTGCGGATAATCGCCGAGAGTAACATTCGTGACCAGACGGATTGGATGGATATAAAAAAATGATATAAATCGTTGCCAGTGACAATATAGGTTATGGACGCTATTCTTTATTGCAATCCTAACCCCACCGTGCATACCGTTACATATATTACGCTTTCACACCACCCACACATTCGTACATGCAAAGGACCCCATTTACATGGCGCGTATTTAGCAATACGCTTAAATATTAACAACCAATCAAGAATCACTTTAGCATTTCTGCTCTATTGTACAACAGAAGGCCTGATCTGTCATTGGTCAAGATTGTTACGTGTTCGGGATTCATCGTTCAATATTCCGTATTTCGGGATCTTATTTTCGCGTTGCGGTATACCGCGAGATTTGACAACGTCGCGGCAGTCGTGTTGACAGCCGCACGTACAAAAGCTCCACGAGTCGGTCACGCTCCCAAATTCCTGAGTCGCGTGGTTTTCGCGTCCGGCGTTCTGCGTGCCGATCGGGAGAGCTCAGTTCGAGTTCTGCGAGCAAGCGAAGTATAGCGGATACCAAATCGTACACGAGTGCGAGGATAATTGTGCCTTCCGACGCTCGGTAACCAGCTCAAGTTTCGAGTCGCTCCGCTCTCGCTATTTGCTCGATCTCGATCTCCGCGAGCGCGAATCTATCGTGTCGGCGCGCTTACACAAAGTCCCATAGTTATTCGCAGTTCAAGATTTCCGTCCGGCTCCGCGTCAAGATCTCCGTTAATATTAGAGCCCTCGCGCGCGGTGCAAGATTTCCGTGACCTCCGCGTCAAGATTTCCGCGTCAGTGGTTCGCACGCCAAGACATTGTGCTCGCGTATTTACTTGGCGATTATCGCCCTCAAGGACATTAAGTGTTCGGGCTTATTAATCGCAAAGCGGTACAGTGGTGCGTATTGCATTGTGCTTGCGGCTATTGACATATGAAATCACGCCTGTACGGACATAGTTTCCAAGTGACGTTTTGCGTTCTACGATGTCATAGGTGCTCATTGCCCTCGAATCGACACTGAGTTGTAACCATTTATGTTGTTGACATTTTGACAAATATATTAATTGACTGTTAATACTCGCGAGTGATTATTGAGAGTGCCCGCTTCACCGTCGAGCCTTCCGACAAGGTGATCCCAGTGATCCTCATTTAATCCCGAACATAAAATTTGGTCCTTCGAGCCGGATCGACGTGAAGAAATCTCTTCACTCTCACACTTCGCGAGTTATTCAACAGTGCCAGTCATCATGTCGACTCTTGAGGAGTTGATCTCCTTACAAGATCAATTAATGAACTCAGTGTCGCGTGCCTTGCCAAATTTCAAAAAACTTGGCCAATCAAAAATGACCCCTGCGGTCACACGACAACGGCTTGCCATGCTCGAAAAAACGTTCCAGAGATGCCAGGAGCTGGAAGGCCAGATTCAACTCAAGGCGGATGAGAAGGCGAAGACATCGGTGCCGTACTTCGTTAAAAGATGCTTCATCGAATGCGAGGACAACTACAACGAAGCTGCGGACTACATGGCAGACATCTTAGCGAAAAGCGAATCGACGGATCAACCTGTAGCGGGTAGCGTGAGTCGTCCAAATGATTTTTCGCGACAACCGTACTCGCATTTGCCTACGATTAATTTACCGTCGTTTGATGGAGCTTTCGAGAAGTGGGAAGGTTTCCGCGATAAATTCAAGTCAATGATTCACGACAATCCTAGCTTGTCGGATTTAAAACGTCTCCATTACTTGTGTTTTTGTTTGAAAGGAGACGCTAGTAACGCGCTTCACGACATTAATATTACCGAAGCCAATTTTGTGATTGCGTGGAATCGACTTGTATCTCGTTATGAGAATAAGCGAAAATTAATAACGCATCGGTTGCACGCGTTGTTCAATTTGCCGAGCGTTAATTCTGAAAGCTCCAAAGATCTTCGTGATCTTCGTGATCAAGTTAACAAATCATTATATTCGTTAAGAAACCTCGGTCGTCCGGTAGACCAGTGGGATGATGTCATCGTGTTTCTTATCGCGCAAAGACTTGATAAATCTACCAAAAAAGCATGGGAAATGAAACTCGGTAATTCCAACGAGTATCCGAAATTTAACGAGCTTAACGAATTTCTCGAGTCGCGGATTTGTGCGTTGGAGGCGATCTCACCGATACCGCCAAAGGACTCGTCTAAAACGGCTCGAGGAAAATCCCTCGCGTCTCACTCGACCGCCGCCGGTCAACTTTCGTGTCCAAAATGTAAAGCGAATCATTTGCTACACCAATGTTCAACCTTTTTAAATTTAACTCCGTCGCAACGCTTCGAATTTGTTAAACAATGTAAACGCTGCATTAATTGCTTTAGTGCAAAACATTCGTCTGTGAAAAGTTGCACGAATTCCTATGTCTGTAAACAGTGTAATAAAAAGCATCACACATTGTTACATTTCGAAGCGTCGACGTCACCTTGCGAAACCGAACAAGCGTCATCCTCCGCGATTCCCGCGACCGCGACCCCAGCTTCGCGCGATACTACCTCCAAGGTCGATATTGCGTCACATTTGTTATCGCGATCGATAGCTCCCAAATCACGCATACTTCTCGCTACAGCACGCGTTCGAGTTTATTCGCCTCAAGGGCGTTATGTGACGGTGCGCGCCCTTGTCGATCAAGGATCAGCGTCCACCTTTATATCAGGATCGCTCGCACAAAGTTTACGTTTGGTAAAATCGAAATTGTCGGTGTGCGTAACCGGTATTGGCGATATAAAGTCCGTTGTGCGTTACGCCTCCGAAATTACGATAACTCCGGCCAATCGCGACGATCCATCCTATGCGACAACCGCGTTAATATTAAAGTCGCTTACCAAATACACGCCTCCCCAAAGCAATTCCAGTGCCCGCTGGACACATTTGGAGGGGCTCCATTTAGCCGATCGAGAACCCATGAGCAGCGACCCGGTAGATGTCATAATCGGAGCTGACCTATTCGGTTTAATAATTCTCGACGGCGTTCGCAAGGGCACGAGTGAGGAACCCGTCGCGCAAAACACGACTTTAGGCTGGATTTTGTCCGGTGTCACATCCTCGAGTTCCCATACTCCATTAACTCCTCTGCATGTCCATCACGGAACCATTTTCGAAAACCTCGATGTGCACCTAAGGCGTTTTTGGGAGGTTGAAGAAATTCCGCAGGGAGTTTATATGAGCCCGGAGGAACAAATTTGTGAGGAACATTTTGTCGCGACTCATTCCCGCACGTCCGAAGGACGTTATGTAGTGAGGTTGCCGTTCAAATGCGGCCCTCCTATCCCGATAGGCAAATCGCGAGCTGCGGCCTTATCGAGCCTCCATCGTTTGGAGCACCGTTTTGAACGCGAGCCGACCCTCGCGACCGAATATCGCGCATTCATGCTTGAATATGAACGCCTTGGCCATATGGCAGAAATACCGTCAACCGAAACTACGGTTGATCCTTCTCTCAGTTATTACATTCCACACCACGCGGTCCTCCGTGAGGATAGCGCGACGACACGGCTGCGCGTTGTGTTTAACGCTTCCTGTCGATCCTCAAATGGCAAATCTCTAAACGATTTTTTGCATGTCGGTCCGAAATGTCAAACCGACGTACCCTCAGTTGTATTACAATGGCGTCAATTTCGCTATGTATATACGGCAGATATACCCAAAATGTACCGCCAAATCCTGGTGTATGCGCGCGACCGCGATTACCAGCGCATTTTATGGCGTGCATTCCCCAACGAGCCGGTTAAAGAATACCGCCTCCTTACCGTCACATACGGTTCCGCGTCTGCTCCGTATCTCGCGTTACGCTTTGTCGAGCAACTCGCGCAAGATGAGGGTTCTGCGTTCCCCTTAGCGCTTCCCATATTGCGTCGCAAAAAGTACATTGATGATTTCGCCTTCGGGGCGGACGATAAAGTTCTTGCGCGACAAGCTCGCGACCAATTAACTGCATTATTAAATAAAGGCGGTTTTGGCTTACGCAAATGGGCCAGTAATAGTCCTGATCTATTGTCCGATATTGATCCTTCTGATCACGGGTTAGCGATTAATAAAGTGATCCAAGATGACGAGCACCTAAAGGTGTTGGGAATTACATGGAATCCTGTCCGAGATTCGTTTCAATTTCGAGTAAACGCGGCCTCGAATCGTAGTCCGACCAAACGGAACGTTCTCGCGACGATTGCCAGACTTTATGATCCCCTCGGGTGGGTAGCTCCAGTTATCGTCACCGCTAAAATTCTCATGCAACAACTGTGGTTGCTTAAATGCGCATGGGACGACCCATTGCCTGAAGAATCTCTTCATCAATGGACACATTATCAGTCGAAATTATCATGCCTAGAGGACCTCAAAATTCCGCGCTGGACGTCTTTCGGCTCAACAACCCTGCATGCCGCTTTGCATGGGTTTTCTGATGCCTCAACAAAGGCGTACGCCGCCGTAGTATATTTGCGACTGATGCACGTGGATAGCTCGGCCACCGTCAGGCTCCTTGCCGCGAAAACTCGAGTCGCTCCGTTAAAGACGCTGAGTATTCCAAGACTAGAATTGCAAGCCGGCTTGCTTCTCGCTGATCTCATGAAATTTGTTCAATCAGCCTTAGAGTTAACGGTCGAATGCCATTGCTGGACGGATTCGACGATCACGTTAGCTTGGCTCGCTCAATCGCCGTCGCAGTGGGGAGTATTTGTAGCAAATCGCGTCTCTGCAATTCAGACTCTTATTCCTGACGCGACTTGGCACCATGTACCTACTAACGACAATCCTGCTGATTGTGCCTCTCGTGGGCTGGCTCCGGATGAGCTCAATAGCCATCGGTTATGGTGGTCGGGCCCCTCATGGTTGCTACTCGCACCTGAATTTTGGCCAGATTCAAACCCGCACTTAGAGCCAGACGCTCCACTTGAGAGGCGCACTCAGCACGTCGTCTGTACGGCCAGCCTGGCGGAGAAATGGGATGTCGCCTCTCGCTTCTCTTCGTGGCCACGGCTGTTGCGAGTAACGTCGTATGTCTTACGCTTTATAGCAAAAATTCGGGCTGGGGTTCAATCGAAGGGAAGTCACCAACGGTCAGGTGGTTGCGCGACGCTGCTCCCAGAGGAGATCCACGCTGCTAAAATTTATTGGTTAAAAAGTATGCAATCCGAAATGTTCTCAGACGAACATATACTCCTCGCGACCGGTCGTCCGCTGCCGAAATCAACCACATTATCGTCGTTTGCTCCATACCTAGATTCGGACGGGTTAATACGAGTTCGTGGTCGACTCCGCCACTCTCACATCCCGGAAAGTGCCAAACATCCAATAATTCTACGCTCCCATCCTCTCCTGTCTTTGATCATCGATCATCATCACCTCCGGATGTTACACGCGGGTCCGCAACTCACGCTTGCTTCGTTGCGAAATGAGTTTTGGATTTTGCGAGCTCGTGCCACGGTTCGCGCGGTACTTTGTAAATGCGTCAAATGCGCTCGCGAAAGGGCCGATATACCCGTCGAGCTCATGGGGGATCTTCCGGATGTGCGAGTAAATCGTGCCTCTCGCGCTTTCGAGCATACTGGTGTCGACTACGCCGGGCCGGTGCTGGTCAGAACGACCTCCGGTCGTGGTCACAAAGCTCGGAAGGCCTACATTGCTTTGCTTGTTTGCATGACAACCAAGGCCCTCCATCTCGAATTAGTGAGCGATTATAGCTCAGCCACCTTTATCGCGGCATTTCATCGATTTGTAGCTCGTCGGGGCTTACCCAGTTCCATGTACTCCGACAATGGAACCACGTTTCAAGGGGCCGATCGAGAAATGACCTCCGCGTACTTTAAAGCTATTCGCGATACCAATTTCCAAAATCAGCTAGCCACCGATAGAGTCAAATGGCACTTTTTACCTCCCTCAGCGCCCCATTTCGGTGGTCTCTGGGAGGCTGGTGTCCGAAGTGTCAAGCACCATCTGAAACGCTGCCTAGGCAATCGCACATTCACGTTTGAAGAATTGACCACGTTTCTGTGTCAGGTAGAAGCATGCCTCAATTCTCGTCCGATCGCGGCAGTTTCTGAGAATCTCGATGATTACCAGACTTTAACGCCAGGTCATTTTTTGATCGGGACACCTCTAAAGGCACTACCCGAACCCAGTCTGCTCGAACTCAACGAGAATCGGTTGTCTCGATGGCAACTTGTCCAGCGGTGCACTGAGAGCTTTTGGAAAGCCTGGTCAAGCGATTATTTACATACGTTACAACAGCGCCCGAAATGGCGCGTGGCGCAACGATTAGCCAAAGTAGGCCAAATTGTGCTCGTGCGCAACCCCTTGGCACCGCCAAGTAAATGGGAACTTGGTCGCGTCATAGCTTGTCATCCTGGTCACGATGGATTAATTCGCGTCGTGACAGTAAAAACTAGCGGCTCAGAATACAAGCGGCCGTTAACCAAAATATGCTTCCTTCCAATCGATATCAACGTGGCCAATTCAGATGAATCCGCCATGGCGGGCGGAGACAAGCCCTGACGCCACCATGTCTCATCACATTCCGTTAATTTCCGTTAGTTTATAACATTGCGTTAGTTTATAACATTGCGTTAGTTCCTAATATTGCGTTAGTTCCTAAGTCTTTGCGTTAGTTCGTAAGTCCTTGCGTTAATTCTTAAGCTTCGTTTGCGTTAGATCCTTAAGAAAACCGAATTCATCAAATTTCCTAACCACATCGACTCCGGAACTTGCCGCCCATCTATGGTACTGCTTGTCGAATGTACTGGACATTCGAGGCGGGCGGTATGTTCGGGATTCATCGTTCAATATTCCGTATTTCGGGATCTTATTTTCGCGTTGCGGTATACCGCGAGATTTGACAACGTCGCGGCAGTCGTGTTGACAGCCGCACGTACAAAAGCTCCACAAGTCGGTCACGCTCCCAAATTCCTGAGTCGCGTGGTTTTCGCGTCCGGCGTTCTGCGTGCCGATCGGGAGAGCTCAGTTCGAGTTCTGCGAGCAAGCGAAGTATAGCGGATACCAAATCGTACACGAGTGCGAGGATAATTGTGCCTTCCGACGCTCGGTAACCAGCTCAAGTTTCGAGTCGCTCCGCTCTCGCTATTTGCTCGATCTCGATCTCCGCGAGCGCGAATCTATTGTGTCGGCGCGCTTACACAAAGTCCCATAGTTATTCGCGGTTCAAGATTTCCGTCCGGCTCCGCGTCAAGATCTCCGTTAATATTAGAGCCCTCGCGCGCGGTGCAAGATTTCCGTGACCTCCGCGTCAAGATTTCCGCGTCAGTGGTTCGCACGCCAAGACATTGTGCTCGCGTATTTACTTGGCGATTATCGCCCTCAAGGACATTAAGTGTTCGGGCTTATTAATCGCAAAGCGGTACAGTGGTGCGTATTGCATTGTGCTTGCGGCTATTGACATATGAAATCACGCCTGTACGGACATAGTTTCCAAGTGACGTTTTGCGTTCTACGATGTCATAGGTGCTCATTGCCCTCGAATCGACACTGAGTTGTAACCATTTATGTTGTTGACATTTTGACAAATATATTAATTGACTGTTAATACTTGCGAGTGATTATTGAGAGTGCCCGCTTCACCGTCGAGCCTTCCGACAAGGTGATCCCAGTGATCCTCATTTAATCCCGAACATAAAATTTGGTCCTTCGAGCCGGATCGACGTGAAGAAATCTCTTCACTCTCACACTTCGCGAGTTATTCAACAGTGCCAGTCATCATGTCGACTCTTGAGGAGTTGATCTCCTTACAAGATCAATTAATGAACTCAGTGTCGCGTGCCTTGCCAAATTTCAAAAAACTTGGCCAATCAAAAATGACCCCTGCGGTCACACGACAACGGCTTGCCATGCTCGAAAAAACGTTCCAGAGATGCCAGGAGCTGGAAGGCCAGATTCAACTCAAGGCGGATGAGAAGGCGAAGACATCGGTGCCGTACTTCGTTAAAAGATGCTTCATCGAATGCGAGGACAACTACAACGAAGCTGCGGACTACATGGCAGACATCTTAGCGAAAAGCGAATCGACGGATCAACCTGTAGCGGGTAGCGTGAGTCGTCCAAATGATTTTTCGCGACAACCGTACTCGCATTTGCCTACGATTAATTTACCGTCGTTTGATGGAGCTTTCGAGAAGTGGGAAGGTTTCCGCGATAAATTCAAGTCAATGATTCACGACAATCCTAGCTTGTCGGATTTAAAACGTCTCCATTACTTGTGTTTTTGTTTGAAAGGAGACGCTAGTAACGCGCTTCACGACATTAATATTACCGAAGCCAATTTTGTGATTGCGTGGAATCGACTTGTATCTCGTTATGAGAATAAGCGAAAATTAATAACGCATCGGTTGCACGCGTTGTTCAATTTGCCGAGCGTTAATTCTGAAAGCTCCAAAGATCTTCGTGATCTTCGTGATCAAGTTAACAAATCATTATATTCGTTAAGAAACCTCGGTCGTCCGGTAGACCAGTGGGATGATGTCATCGTGTTTCTTATCGCGCAAAGACTTGATAAATCTACCAAAAAAGCATGGGAAATGAAACTCGGTAATTCCAACGAGTATCCGAAATTTAACGAGCTTAACGAATTTCTCGAGTCGCGGATTTGTGCGTTGGAGGCGATCTCACCGATACCGCCAAAGGACTCGTCTAAAACGGCTCGAGGAAAATCCCTCGCGTCTCACTCGACCGCCGCCGGTCAACTTTCGTGTCCAAAATGTAAAGCGAATCATTTGCTACACCAATGTTCAACCTTTTTAAATTTAACTCCGTCGCAACGCTTCGAATTTGTTAAACAATGTAAACGCTGCATTAATTGCTTTAGTGCAAAACATTCGTCTGTGAAAAGTTGCACGAATTCCTATGTCTGTAAACAGTGTAATAAAAAGCATCACACATTGTTACATTTCGAAGCGTCGACGTCACCTTGCGAAACCGAACAAGCGTCATCCTCCGCGATTCCCGCGACCGCGACCCCAGCTTCGCGCGATACTACCTCCAAGGTCGATATTGCGTCACATTTGTTATCGCGATCGATAGCTCCCAAATCACGCATACTTCTCGCTACAGCACGCGTTCGAGTTTATTCGCCTCAAGGGCGTTATGTGACGGTGCGCGCCCTTGTCGATCAAGGATCAGCGTCCACCTTTATATCAGGATCGCTCGCACAAAGTTTACGTTTGGTAAAATCGAAATTGTCGGTGTGCGTAACCGGTATTGGCGATATAAAGTCCGTTGTGCGTTACGCCTCCGAAATTACGATAACTCCGGCCAATCGCGACGATCCATCCTATGCGACAACCGCGTTAATATTAAAGTCGCTTACCAAATACACGCCTCCCCAAAGCAATTCCAGTGCCCGCTGGACACATTTGGAGGGGCTCCATTTAGCCGATCGAGAACCCATGAGCAGCGACCCGGTAGATGTCATAATCGGAGCTGACCTATTCGGTTTAATAATTCTCGACGGCGTTCGCAAGGGCACGAGTGAGGAACCCGTCGCGCAAAACACGACTTTAGGCTGGATTTTGTCCGGTGTCACATCCTCGAGTTCCCATACTCCATTAACTCCTCTGCATGTCCATCACGGAACCATTTTCGAAAACCTCGATGTGCACCTAAGGCGTTTTTGGGAGGTTGAAGAAATTCCGCAGGGAGTTTATATGAGCCCGGAGGAACAAATTTGTGAGGAACATTTTGTCGCGACTCATTCCCGCACGTCCGAAGGACGTTATGTAGTGAGGTTGCCGTTCAAATGCGGCCCTCCTATCCCGATAGGCAAATCGCGAGCTGCGGCCTTATCGAGCCTCCATCGTTTGGAGCACCGTTTTGAACGCGAGCCGACCCTCGCGACCGAATATCGCGCATTCATGCTTGAATATGAACGCCTTGGCCATATGGCAGAAATACCGTCAACCGAAACTACGGTTGATCCTTCTCTCAGTTATTACATTCCACACCACGCGGTCCTCCGTGAGGATAGCGCGACGACACGGCTGCGCGTTGTGTTTAACGCTTCCTGTCGATCCTCAAATGGCAAATCTCTAAACGATTTTTTGCATGTCGGTCCGAAATGTCAAACCGACGTACCCTCAGTTGTATTACAATGGCGTCAATTTCGCTATGTATATACGGCAGATATACCCAAAATGTACCGCCAAATCCTGGTGTATGCGCGCGACCGCGATTACCAGCGCATTTTATGGCGTGCATTCCCCAACGAGCCGGTTAAAGAATACCGCCTCCTTACCGTCACATACGGTTCCGCGTCTGCTCCGTATCTCGCGTTACGCTCTGTCGAGCAACTCGCGCAAGATGAGGGTTCTGCGTTCCCCTTAGCGCTTCCCATATTGCGTCGCAAAAAGTACATTGATGATTTCGCCTTCGGGGCGGACGATAAAGTTCTTGCGCGACAAGCTCGCGACCAATTAACTGCATTATTAAATAAAGGCGGTTTTGGCTTACGCAAATGGGCCAGTAATAGTCCTGATCTATTGTCCGATATTGATCCTTCTGATCACGGGTTAGCGATTAATAAAGTGATCCAAGATGACGAGCACCTAAAGGTGTTGGGAATTACATGGAATCCTGTCCGAGATTCGTTTCAATTTCGAGTAAACGCGGCCTCGAATCGTAGTCCGACCAAACGGAACGTTCTCGCGACGATTGCCAGACTTTATGATCCCCTCGGGTGGGTAGCTCCAGTTATCGTCACCGCTAAAATTCTCATGCAACAACTGTGGTTGCTTAAATGCGCATGGGACGACCCATTGCCTGAAGAATCTCTTCATCAATGGACACATTATCAGTCGAAATTATCATGCCTAGAGGACCTCAAAATTCCGCGCTGGACGTCTTTCGGCTCAACAACCCTGCATGCCGCTTTGCATGGGTTTTCTGATGCCTCAACAAAGGCGTACGCCGCCGTAGTATATTTGCGACTGATGCACGTGGATAGCTCGGTCACCGTCAGGCTCCTTGCCGCGAAAACTCGAGTCGCTCCGTTAAAGACGCTGAGTATTCCAAGACTAGAATTGCAAGCCGGCTTGCTTCTCGCTGATCTCATGAAATTTGTTCAATCAGCCTTAGAGTTAACGGTCGAATGCCATTGCTGGACGGATTCGACGATCACGTTAGCTTGGCTCGCTCAATCGCCGTCGCAGTGGGGAGTATTTGTAGCAAATCGCGTCTCTGCAATTCAGACTCTTATTCCTGACGCGACTTGGCACCATGTACCTACTAACGACAATCCTGCTGATTGTGCCTCTCGTGGGCTGGCTCCGGATGAGCTCAATAGCCATCGGTTATGGTGGTCGGGCCCCTCATGGTTGCTACTCGCACCTGAATTTTGGCCAGATTCAAACCCGCACTTAGAGCCAGACGCTCCACTTGAGAGGCGCACTCAGCACGTCGTCTGTACGGCCAGCCTGGCGGAGAAATGGGATGTCGCCTCTCGCTTCTCTTCGTGGCCACGGCTGTTGCGAGTAACGTCGTATGTCTTACGCTTTATAGCAAAAATTCGGGCTGGGGTTCAATCGAAGGGAAGTCACCAACGGTCAGGTGGTTGCGCGACGCTGCTCCCAGAGGAGATCCACGCTGCTAAAATTTATTGGTTAAAAAGTATGCAATCCGAAATGTTCTCAGACGAACATATACTCCTCGCGACCGGTCGTCCGCTGCCGAAATCAACCACATTATCGTCGTTTGCTCCATACCTAGATTCGGACGGGTTAATACGAGTTCGTGGTCGACTCCGCCACTCTCACATCCCGGAAAGTGCCAAACATCCAATAATTCTACGCTCCCATCCTCTCCTGTCTTTGATCATCGATCATCATCACCTCCGGATGTTACTCACGCTTGCTTCGTTGCGAAATGAGTTTTGGATTTTGCGAGCTCGTGCCACGGTTCGCGCGGTACTTTGTAAATGCGTCAAATGCGCTCGCGAAAGGGCCGATATACCCGTCGAGCTCATGGGGGATCTTCCGGATGTGCGAGTAAATCGTGCCTCTCGCGCTTTCGAGCATACTGGTGTCGACTACGCCGGGCCGGTGCTGGTCAGAACGACCTCCGGTCGTGGTCACAAAGCTCGGAAGGCCTACATTGCTTTGCTTGTTTGCATGACAACCAAGGCCCTCCATCTCGAATTAGTGAGCGATTATAGCTCAGCCACCTTTATCGCGGCATTTCATCGATTTGTAGCTCGTCGGGGCTTACCCAGTTCCATGTACTCCGACAATGGAACCACGTTTCAAGGGGCCGATCGAGAAATGACCTCCGCGTACTTTAAAGCTATTCGCGATACCAATTTCCAAAATCAGCTAGCCACCGATAGAGTCAAATGGCACTTTTTACCTCCCTCAGCGCCCCATTTCGGTGGTCTCTGGGAGGCTGGTGTCCGAAGTGTCAAGCACCATCTGAAACGCTGCCTAGGCAATCGCACATTCACGTTTGAAGAATTGACCACGTTTCTGTGTCAGGTAGAAGCATGCCTCAATTCTCGTCCGATCGCGGCAGTTTCTGAGAATCTCGATGATTACCAGACTTTAACGCCAGGTCATTTTTTGATCGGGACACCTCTAAAGGCACTACCCGAACCCAGTCTGCTCGAACTCAACGAGAATCGGTTGTCTCGATGGCAACTTGTCCAGCGGTGCACTGAGAGCTTTTGGAAAGCCTGGTCAAGCGATTATTTACATACGTTACAACAGCGCCCGAAATGGCGCGTGGCGCAACGATTAGCCAAAGTAGGCCAAATTGTGCTCGTGCGCAACCCCTTGGCACCGCCAAGTAAATGGGAACTTGGTCGCGTCATAGCTTGTCATCCTGGTCACGATGGATTAATTCGCGTCGTGACAGTAAAAACTAGCGGCTCAGAATACAAGCGGCCGTTAACCAAAATATGCTTCCTTCCAATCGATATCAACGTGGCCAATTCAGATGAATCCGCCATGGCGGGCGGAGACAAGCCCTGACGCCACCATGTCTCATCACATTCCGTTAATTTCCGTTAGTTTATAACATTGCGTTAGTTTATAACATTGCGTTAGTTCCTAATATTGCGTTAGTTCCTAAGTCTTTGCGTTAGTTCGTAAGTCCTTGCGTTAATTCTTAAGCTTCGTTTGCGTTAGATCCTTAAGAAAACCGAATTCATCAAATTTCCTAACCACATCGACTCCGGAACTTGCCGCCCATCTATGGTACTGCTTGTCGAATGTACTGGACATTCGAGGCGGGCGGTATGTTCGGGATTCATCGTTCAATATTCCGTATTTCGGGATCTTATTTTCGCGTTGCGGTATACCGCGAGATTTGACAACGTCGCGGCAGTCGTGTTGACAGCCGCACGTACAAAAGCTCCACAAGTCGGTCACGCTCCCAAATTCCTGAGTCGCGTGGTTTTCGCGTCCGGCGTTCTGCGTGCCGATCGGGAGAGCTCAGTTCGAGTTCTGCGAGCAAGCGAAGTATAGCGGATACCAAATCGTACACGAGTGCGAGGATAATTGTGCCTTCCGACGCTCGGTAACCAGCTCAAGTTTCGAGTCGCTCCGCTCTCGCTATTTGCTCGATCTCGATCTCCGCGAGCGCGAATCTATCGTGTCGGCGCGCTTACACAAAGTCCCATAGTTATTCGCGGTTCAAGATTTCCGTCCGGCTCCGCGTCAAGATCTCCGTTAATATTAGAGCCCTCGCGCGCGGTGCAAGATTTCCGTGACCTCCGCGTCAAGATTTCCGCGTCAGTGGTTCGCACGCCAAGACATTGTGCTCGCGTATTTACTTGGCGATTATCGCCCTCAAGGACATTAAGTGTTCGGGCTTATTAATCGCAAAGCGGTACAGTGGTGCGTATTGCATTGTGCTTGCGGCTATTGACATATGAAATCACGCCTGTACGGACATAGTTTCCAAGTGACGTTTTGCGTTCTACGATGTCATAGGTGCTCATTGCCCTCGAATCGACACTGAGTTGTAACCATTTATGTTGTTGACATTTTGACAAATATATTAATTGACTGTTAATACTCGCGAGTGATTATTGAGAGTGCCCGCTTCACCGTCGAGCCTTCCGACAAGGTGATCCCAGTGATCCTCATTTAATCCCGAACATTACGCTTTACGCGAAATTTAACGCAATACGCTCCATGTAAAACGGGTACTTTTTAAAATGACGTAAGTTTTGGAACATTACTAGGATACGCAGGTTACGCGTACGCTGGCGTACGGATCTTACGCCGCATGGAAAAGCAGCCTTAGATTCGACCCATGTTTATAGGAAACTTTTGGTTCAGAATTAAATTTTCTATAAAATCTCAAAGTCTGAACGGAACGTTCGGGGCCACCCTATATATTTTCTTTGGTATTTTATGATAATTTTGCTATTTCAAAAAAATTAAACCACATCTTTCTCTGGTACCATTAATATACGTAAAGTATGTAAGAAAAGGTACCGCTAATACTCTTTGTATATATTATACCTTTTTTTTACTATAACTCTCTTAATATCATATACATCAGAATAATTTGTTTTATGTACACATATACAGACAAATGTAAAGCTATGTATACTTAAAAATTTGAAGGACTTTTTCGGTCCCGCTAATATACTATTCTCAAACATATATATATATATATATATATATATATATATATATATATATAATAATTAGATGAAAGAGCTAATGAGAGAATCAAACTTTGGCTATCACTGACTGATATTTATAGTCCGTTCATATTTCAAAAATTATTTTAAGTAATAGGTATAATAAGTATATTATTGTATATACATATGTTATTATACTGTATATAAGATATAAGTAATAGCCCTAATGTTAATATGGTTTTGTACTTTGCTTAAGCCTTCTTAAACGTCTAAAGATAATCTCAAAATATAATTGACTATAAATATTATGGATGTTTCAATTCTTAGGCGGTAAATCACTTTATGGGTCTGCGTACAGCTGATCAATTAGGACGATCCGGACTCATAACAGAGTTTTATTTTTACGTCTTTTCAAATAAGAATATATATAGCATTATTTCTGATTTCTTATTATATTTGTAAATTGTTTTTCCCTTAAAACGTACTAATACTAATGCATTGTGTTATAAAAGGGAAAAAAGGATAAACGAGGTACAATCGATATAAAGTCCAAGTAGACCTTGTTTTCGCAGGACAACAATTAACTTAATTATTATATTATTGGAGCTATTGTACTATATTACTCTTTTACACTTGTATTCTATTCTATTGTATTACTACTCTATTTTATTATATTTAAAAGAGACGGGAGCGTTCCGTTTGACCACGTTGCGATTGACGACAACCACCCACAGCTATGAATACGGGCCTGTGTCAGGAGCCTAAAAACATTATATTTTACTTACATCCATAACAGTAGCAACCTCGCTAGAAATCAATCCGTTATTTTTCAAATGAACTATTGTATCTTTCAAAGTTTTAATTCTTTTACTTTTACGTGTATCCCTTACTCGAAAAAATTGTAACTTTTGTGATGTTTTTATATAATACTTTCTAAATAATTTTCAATTATGATCAGATGTAAAATCATTACGACAAAAATCACCAACATATCTATTTGTAAGACGACGGCGTTTTTGGTTGACTTCTCCACTTTCACTTTTTCTATGCACATAGAACACAATTTTTAGTAATAAAATATAACCGAAAAATGTTATCACGTCTTTTAGTATTAACCATACCTTTTTATTGCTATATTGACTACTTTTTGAATATTTTCAGTTTCTTGTGTTTCACATGTTGTATGTTCAAGGTTAAAGGAATCTTGTTCGTAATCCTTACTGTCCATACGTACTTGCCTGACTTTTACACTATCTCTGTTTGTTCAATCAAAACACGTTTTTGTTAATTCTTGTTAGGTAAACTGATAATTTAATTTAACAAGAATGGAATACTTACTCATGTGCAATCAGATTTTCAGAATTTAAATTTTTATCAACCACATTTTCAGAATTCAGATTTTTACTAATTGGATTTTCAGAATCTAGATTGTTATTTATGGTAATAGTACTTTCATGTCTAAAAATTATGAGATAACGTTATTTGCTGCATATTTATGAAAATCAGTATAATTTAACTATAAACAATACTTTGTTAAAATATTTATAATTTCCATTAACATTTTTTTCGTAAGATGCAATGTAGGAATAGCTCCTGGACGCGAACATTTTTTTATGCTTCCATTTTTTATGTAGGTATAAAAGATGCAATGTTCATGAAAATGTTTGCTACATACTCTTTTATATTTGGAGACTTCTCTCCCTATAGCATCGAACCATTTTAATCTTACATCCTCTCTTTTCGGTATACTAGAACAAAAAATAAAAATAATGTGTATGTCAAATTAATAATTTATTTTTACCACACACACATACATGTGGACACACACGCAATATTCAACTGTACTTTTTTAACACAATGCAATATTTACGCGTACAATCCAATCTAACGCATGCATATGTTGGAAAAGGCATTTTTAGACACAATACAGCACATTTCATTTTACGTAAAGCAGAATCTATAATTGTATTGTTCTAAATAAGTTTACAATTTTTTTCACATAACAAGGTTCATTGTTATTATAACCTTCAAATCTTTTAAGACATTTTGACATTTTACTACTCTTTTCATATAATAAAGAACGACAATTTTCAAATATTCTTTTGCATGTGCAGAAAATGTTTTGAATAAATATTTTTACTTGCAAATCTCACGGAGGAGACGTATGAAAAACAGTTCTTTTCTTGGTTAACTTTATTCTATAATGTAATATAATATACATTAAATATTTACCGATGAAAAGTCACATCTTCCTCCATACCAAGTTCTTTCTTACAGATACAGCATATTTGTACCATTATTTCCTCTTACTTGAATTGTCGCATCAGCTAAATTTCTGTATGCACGTCAATGCACCTTCCCCTCCAACTGCTTTTCATCTACTGATGAGCAATGTGTGCGTTTTACCCACACATCCCTATTCCCTACTAGGGACCCTCTAGTAAGGGATGAGCAAACAGGTCAACTGGCTGATGATTGGTCGCCGCCATTGGTGGTACACTTCCGTGTTTCAAAACGGGCGCGCTAAGCTTTTGTATGTATATATAAGATCTGACTATGAATACCGGCCACAAACAATTGACAATTGACAGTTGCATTCAGCAGCAATCGGCCTTTATTTTATATTATCGTCCGATTGAGCTCGTTGATCTGTTTACTTTTACGATATAAGTAATTGATTAATAATACACACAATTGCAATGCGAACGTGCACTGCTCGTAATTGCCGTAATAATACCAGAAATGGTCACAAACTGCTAATAATAATAAATACTGATCTGATTTATATTTTATAATTGTTTATATTCCAAATTACATCTGAATAAAATTATTATTACCATAATTATTATTATTTGTTAAAAATTTATTTCAATAAATCTGAGATGAAAAATCCTATATCATATATTTATTACATGTCATATGTGATAAATAAATATAATGATACAAACATATTTAAAAAAATTATACATAATTATTACAATTATTTAAGTTATTTCCGAATATACGATATAAATACCTATTATTTAAGGTTAAATATTTATAATAAACATTCAAATGTCACTTTTGTATTGTATTGTATCTGTTTAAAACAAATATATATTTTGTTCTCATTGAATTCCTTTATTCTTTATTTGTAGTTATTGTTTTCAAAGTACTTATTGCTGCGAGCACAGTTTGAAACATCGCGCTGCGATTGCTTCGGTCCCTCAAATGGCGGCGTATCCGGCGTGTTTGCTCATCCCTTACTAGAGGGTCCCTATTCCCTACTAATCCCCAGTCCCCAGTCCCCACTCCCCACTAGTCAAGACTTCTATCCCCACCAAGCAATCAGTAGAAAGAGAGAGGACCACGACCGCGCGGCTAGGTCTGCACCGTTCATCTTCTATCGCGTGCTCTCACAGCAGGGGCCGGTCTATCTATATAAGATACAAGTCTATGTTTGGAACGAATAGGCTCCGCCCATATAGTTACTTACTTCGCGTTTTGGAACGGCGTAGGGTTAACCCTGCTACTCAGAGTAGAGTTTTGGAACGTAGCCCTGGGTATCGCGTTGTCGTAACCCTCCCCCCCCCCAGCCCAGTGCAGGTTACGCGGGGGCTGAACATTATTTGTGACCGTGATACGTGTTTGTGTTCTCGTTCTCTACCGCTACGTTTCGTTTGGTTTCATCATCTGTTCTTCCGGGATCTCGTTCGGAATTTCGGAGCCGCGATTGCATCATGGAATCGATCGTCGTACCGGCGATACTGCGATTTAGTCGCATGACGGTCAATAATTTATATCAAATAAATAAGAGCCTGAACAGGTAAATTGTCATCTTTTTCTCGTGGCACAAATCGAACGCTCATTTTGCGGAGTCACATGTTGGCGCGTTGAGGTTAACCGTGCGTTTACTTATTCTCATGGCACAAAGCGATTTTTAGTATAATCGAGTTTGCATTTTGCTGCACGCAAAAGTAAGAATCCGGAACCTCTTATACCTTGAACTTTTCGTAATTTAGCAAATTAACGAGGACACTCATCGTTTTTCTCACACTATTAAAATATTATTAAGTAGATAAAATATATGAAAACATTGTGTGATTATACTTACACATATTTTTTTTTGTAATATAATATATGTACATACGTAATATTCTCTTATTTCTAAGCAACGTAAGATTTCTTAAAAGACTTGTAAATCATTTCAAATATAATTTTCTTAAATAGTTTAATTACTTGCATTTTCTTTCCCAGATGGCACAGTGACATCAAATGCCGTAATAATGCCGTCTTAGTGACGGAAACTTGACGTGTTGCCGTCACTAAGACGGCATTATTGCGGAATTTGCCGTCACTAAATGTCACTTTGCTATCTGGGTTAGTATAGCTGTAAATAGTTATTTAAACTTCTACTTGTGTCTCATGTATATATGTTTGTATAACAAATAAAAATAAATAAGTGTATATATAATTGTAATATTATAGATTGCCAGACGCATCTTATATATTTTCCTGGCAAAGACAACATTTCGGCACCATAACAGAAGAAAAGAATCCAGACGCCACCGACGTACCTCCTATATCAGAAGCTACTGTAGAGAATGAGGATACAGAGTTTGAGCTCATCAAACTGCAGAGAGAGCAGAATAAGCTCATCAAACTGCAGAACGATCAGAATAGACTCATCAAAGAGGAGCAAAAGCTTATTAAAATGGTCAAAGAACATCAAGAGCTCATCAAGAAGCATCAAGAGCTCATCAAAAAGTATCAAGAGCTCATCAAAGAGCAGAATGAGTAGGAAGAGCTCAACAGAGAGCAGGACGAGCTCATCAGATAGCTTGTCAAGCGGCAATTTAAGCAAGATAAATACTGGAAGATGAATATTAAGAGAGCGTTGGCGGAAGGAGAAAATATCAGGGTTAGGCTCAACCAAGAAGATTAACGACGCCTGACGACGCCAAACTTTTCGGAATTTATTGTGACGTCCCGCCAATAAAATTATTTCTTTTTACAAAAATCTCTTAAAATTGAAATTATAACCTTCAATTACTAACCAAATTCTTATTTCTGTTCCATAGTCTGATTATATCTTTATTATAACTCCATTTACTTGCTTATCTGCTCCGATGATAAATATTACCAAACCACTCAGGCGTCACAGACCTTGTTTACACCCAGCCGCCCAATCCCGATTCACTCCGTAGAGAAGTGAAAGAACCCCGCACAAAACCACGGAAAAATCACTGAAGTTAGCCGCACAACTTTGACTTTTGATATTTTTTTTTATTACGAATCGATTGTTAGTCGTTAATACTTTTTACTAACAATAAGTTCAGAAAATTAAATTTGCCTTTTACACTTACCCATATTTTTGCACGTGAAATGTAGCCGATCTGATAAATAAATGGGAAATATAGTAGCACGTTTCACTCTGATCTTATTATTATTACGTATCAAAATCAAACAATTCGGAAAAATGCGTTCTAAAACCACCACATATTCTACGTCTCACCCCCACTCTCCGGCAGCTAAACAATATACAGTTTTTTGCGTTTTTAAGCGAAACCGTGATCTAACAAACGTTTTAATTAGTATATTTGGAACTAACAAACGATTCCGCATCGATTGACCCCGGTTTGAACCGAAAATTGTAAAGAATTCTATATTTACCCGCTAACTTAACACTAAAAATTATTTTCGTGATTACGTAAAAACTATATTATCTAACAAACGTTCTAATTAGTCTAACAATCAATAACAAACGACTAACAATCGATTCGTAAAATAAAAATATCAAAAGTCGAAGTTGTCCCGCTAACTTCAGTGAGCTCGCCCTGAGCGGCCATTGGCTGATTCATATATATCGTGGCGCGCGTATCCCAAGTGCGTACCGGTAGCAACGGCTACGCAGGTCTTTGTCAACCGACCACAGTCGCGGTAACATCTCTCTGTAGAGCTCGCGAATAACGAGTCTTTTGTTACGTTAACCGAGGGTCTGTTCACTGCTTCCCGGCCACCGCTTCCTATCCTGACACCACCCCCGAGACCTGGTCATCGCCCGCGGATCTCTTAACCTGCGGCTGACCGCAAGAGGTCTTACATGTGCATTATACGTACCACTAATTGTTAATAAAATGCAATTATAGGGAAGCAAAATGGCGTTATAACCACGTGATTAAGCAGCCAATCAGGCGATGAGGTTCAATGTCGCATCCCTGATTATCTAGGCCTCTAGGGGTGCATTCGGGGAGACGCTATTAACGCTATAAATGCAAACGCTATAAACTACGTTCGGGGAGCCAATAGCGCGATGGCGATAGCAAGCTCCCCGAACGCAGCTTTAGAATAAAATTGCAATATGGCCGATGATGCGAGTTGTGAGAGTGCCAAGTATGAATAACAAACGAGTTTTTTATTTTAACTTTATTTATTGAGTTTTATGCCATTATTTTACCTACAACTTTTATTTGATCATAATTACACAGCAAATAGAATACTACCTACATAACCTAATCATCAATTATTTACACTTCTTTGCACTCGCAGCATCTTCTGGAGACAATTTCATAGAATAATTTATTCCATTTTCTTCATCAAACAGATTAATTTCAACGTCACTTGGTCCTTGGTCCACTGTTGGAATTGACATTGATTATGTTTCGTTATCTGCAGTATTCTGAAAGCAGCCCCTATACGCAATCAAGTGTTTGAGGAGAGAATAAGCGCCAATAGCAGTTCGTGCCTCACCTCGAAAATAATAGCAAAAATAGCGCGAGTGATGACGTCACGCTGCCTTTAGAGTGACGTTATCATCGTATATCATAGCGCCACAAAGCGTCTCCTCGAACGGTTTTGGACGATAATTGTGCTAATAGCGTGCTCCCCGAATGCACCCAAGGTAAACGTGGCGCGTCCGTATGTTTCCGAGACTAACCGAAGTCAACCGAGGTTTTGCCGAGTGGATACGTTACCGACGTATAGTTGGCAAACAAATTAAAAATTATTGAAAATTATCTTATCCAATCGTTTGGAAATCATTTGGAAATATTTGGAAAAAACTTTTTAGAGTTTGGAAAACCATACAATAATCACAATTAATTTAAATTAATTAAGCGTATAGTTAGCAGAAAGTGTCTAAAAAATATTTTTTTTTTTAATCCAATCGCTCCAGAATCATTTAAATAAAGTGTCGATATAATTTTTATTATTTGGAAAATAACTATATTCTAATAAAAATTAATTAATAGTCAACAATTCGCTTTAATGTCTGCACTAAAGTCTGCACTATAGTGCAAAAAAGTGCACATACTTCTCTATGTATGTTCTATTGGTAGACAGGCTATGACTACGTTTAGGGTGCGTCCCCACGGAGAAAAAAATAGCGGAACGGAACAGTAACGGAAAAGCTATGGTGGGGGGTCAGCCAATGAGAGTAATTCCGTCTTAATTCCGTTCCGCTATTTTGTGCCTTGTGTCCCCATGGCAAAAATTTTCCGGAACGGAACAGTAACGGAACGGAATTCCACGCAATTCTACGCCATTGTCGCAAACCGGTAAACATTGTCGCATAACCTGTACGCAACGTGTATTTTGTTATAATCGCTGTTAATTGTGCTTTAAAGACACTGAGAACTGCTGAGAACAGGCTCTCTAAATGTTTAGTAAAAAATTTGCCTACAAAAGTATTATAATATTCTACATCTAAAGTATATCAATTAATTCACACGACATGGTAAAGTATTCATTATATATGTATTTTATCTACCAACAAGATGCACGCGTATGTATAACAACTAATATATTTATATATTTTAATTTTTTAGGAACAATATAAGTGTGGGTATTGCAGTTGGATATTAAAACATGACCAACTTGAACAGCATTCTTGCTTTGCGAACAATCTACATTCATTAGTGATGGATAATGAAAGAAGACTTTTCATAACAGGTAATACAAATTTCTAAAATTATATTGTTAACTTCTTTAAAAGCAGCAATTAACAATGAACAAACATCTACACCAAGTGCAAATATAAATGATTTGGATGATGTGCAATCAACTTCAGGCTCGTCTTCAACATCCGCAACATCAAAAAGTTTAATTTTTGTTTGTTATTTTATTTACATGAATTATATTTAAATAAATATTGAAATACTAATTAATATGTATTGCTTTGTTAACAGAAAGGAAGAAATTCAAAAGTGTAGATAAATTTTACGAAGTTCTTATACAAGCGCTGAAGGAAAACAAGGAACCAACTCCGATTGATGGATTTCTACTACGTTTATCTGAAGGTTTACGCAGACTTTCGTATGAACAAAGGTCAAAATTAGAAATTGAATTTTTAACAAAACTTTACGAAATTGAAGCGGCAAAAGAGATTTAAACAAAAGATATCATACCTTTGGAGAGTTTTATTCTTGCTACTCTTGGTCTTATTCTTGTTACAATATAAAGGCTCATAGGTACTTGTACAGCTATATTTTGAAATTTTGACGTCAAAGGTAAAAAATTAAACAAATATTTTACAATATTTGTCATACAATATTTGCAATACACATCAAAATGAACTATATTTACTGCATACTATCTGTTTTTTTACATAATTTGAATATAATTGTACAAGTATCCAGGAACCTTAATGAATTAGAAAGTAAGTTAATTTTATTTATCTGCAAAATTTTTTGTTTGAAAGATTTTTGTTTTTTATGTTTCAAAAATTATTAAAAGTACTATTTTTTATGATTAAGATGTATTGTGATAAAAGTAAAGAAAAGTGAGATAATTATAAAATAATTATAGAATACGATTATTTTAGTTTATAAAAAAAGTAGTACATAAGCAGTAAAATTTTGCAGAGAAGTCTACTCAAGACGTTTTAAAAGCACTAAAAAGTATTAAAAAATATTAGATTATAAGAGTTTCATATAAAGAGATGTTTGTGTGTGTGAAACACAGATTTCTAAAAGTGTTACAAGTATTTAACTAACATCGAGAAAATTCTGTTTATAAGATTAAAGGATTGTTTATACATGTTATACATATAAGACTGTTTATGTATATAAAATATGTATGAGTAAATGATAAAGGACCAATGTTTATTTTTCAAATAAAATTGTATTTAATAATCACGTGTAGCTTTTGTCCACTGTTGTTTTATAGCTCCAGATGTAGAAAAATATTGCGCAAATTGATCTCTCACAGTACTCCCACGAAATGTATTATTTTCTAAACTTTCAAGACTGTGTAATGCTTGACATGAATTTTGATCTTGTACAGGAATATTTGCAGAATATGATTTGTTTTCTATAGGAAGATTTAGATCTTTTATTATCAAGAGATTGTGCAAACAGACAGTTGCTTGAACAATCAAAATTGCATTATCAACACTTGTTGTAAGAGGCCTTCGAAAAATTCTCCATCTGCCAGTCCAAATACCGACAGTGCATTCAACAACTTTCCGAGTATGACTTAAGCGGTAATTAAATGTACTTTTTATAACATTTTTTGCTTTTCTATAACAATCTCGTAGGTAATTCCACCTCTTTTCCGCTTCACTTATTGTTAGTGTATATAAGCCTACAACATAAAATTTGTAACCATAATAATGTGCTATAAAAGTGCTTATAGATAAAATGCAAAGATACACAAAATAATTTTACCCTTTAAATGTACACTGACTTCGTTCCACAAGCGATCTTTTTGTTTTCTTCCTCTTTGTTTCACCGGCAAACTACTATCGTACAACGCGGGTTTGTTTTTTACAGCTGAGATGAGTTCCTCATCCGACCTATCTTTATCTTGCACATTGTCTTCGTTACTTTCGTTAAGGTCCTCATCCAGCCTATCTTTATCTTGCACATTGTCTTCGTTACTTTCGTTGAAGTTCTCATCCAGCCAATATTCATCTTGCACATTCTCTTTCGTTGGTTTTGTTAGTCTCGTTTTCTGCAATAACAATTTATTAGTAAAGTAATTTAAACAATTCATTAACAATATAATTTTAGAAATTTTTATTACCTGTTATGAAAAGTCTTCTTTCATTATCCATCACTAATGAATGTAGATTGTTCGCAAAGCAAGAATGCTGTTCAAGTTGGTCATGTTTTAATATCCAACTGCAATACCCACACTTATATTGTTCCTAAAAAATTAAAATATATAAATATATTAGTTGTTATACATACGCGTGCATCTTGTTGGTAGATAAAATACATATATAATGAATACTTTACCATGTCGTGTGAATTAATTGATATACTTTAGATGTAGAATATTATAATACTTTTGTAGGCAAATTTTTTACTAAACATTTAGAGAGCCTGTTCTCAGCAGTTCTCAGTGTCTTTAAAGCACAATTAACAGCGATTATAACAAAATACACGTTGCGTACAGGTTATGCGACAATGTTTACCGGTTTGCGACAATGGCGTAGAATTGCGTGGAATTCCGTTCCGTTACTGTTCCGTTCCGGAAAATTTTTGCCATGGGGACACAAGGCACGAAATAGCGGAACGAAATTAAGACGGAATTACTCTCATTGGCTGACCCCCCACCATAGCTTTTCCGTTACTGTTCCGTTCCGCTATTTCTTTCTCCGTGGGGACGCACCCTTACACGGCTTCTAACTTCGACTTAGTAACGCTGATGTTATAACTGCTACTTAAGGTGAGTTGCGTTTACACGTTCAGGCTTATCTTACTCCCACCAAGCTGAAATAGCTTAACAACTTTCGAATGAAGTGAGTAAAGGATTTTCATTAGTACCAATATAACGGTGCGCTTAGATGGGAGCGTCGAGCATCGAGCGTCAAGCGTCAAACATGTACGCAGCACCCTTGCGCAGATGTCTAAACGTGCAGATTTTAGCTTCTTGACGCTAATTCTAATCTGTAGCCACTTTGCAAACAATGGAGATTAAAATGTTTAATTTTTACGGTTGGCATTATCGCCATCGTTACACTGCTGCCGTTTACACGTTCTTTTTAAGTCGACGTAGTAACTCTAAGCCTCTTCACCAAACGACTTTGAGTTACTACATCGATGTAATAACTTCGCCGTAAAAGAGCGTTTACACGGCATCTAACGTCAGCAGTTATAACATCGATGTTGTAACTTCGGCGTAAATCGGGCCGTGTAAACGTAGTCTATGACTACGTTTACACGGCTTCTAACTTTGACTTAGTAACGCTGATGTTATAACTCCTACTTAAGGTGAGTTGCGTTTACACGTTCAGGCTTATCTTACTCCCACCAAGCTGAAATAGCTTAACAACTTTCGAATGAAGTGAGTAAAGGATTTTCATTAGTACCAATATAACGGTGCGCTTAGATGGGAGCGTCGAGCATCGAGCGTCAAGCGTCAAACATGTACGCAGCACCCTTGCGCAGATGTCTAAACGTGCAGATTTTAGCTTCTTGACGCTAATTCTAATCTGTAGCCACTTTGCAAACAATGGAGATTAAAATGTTTAATTTTTACGGTTGGCATTATCGCCATCGTTACACTGCTGCCGTTTACACGTTCTTTTTAAGGGGATCCTGAAGTCGTCTGTAGAACTCTGTTTTACCCTTTTTTTTTTGGGCAAATAAATCTTTGAATTGGCTTTACAGAATCGAAAAACTCTTTTACACAATTAAAGTACGCATAAAAATGAAGGGCGCACCAGACGAGTTTTTATCAAAATCGGAAAAAAGTTAAAAATCTCACTTATTTTTGGCACGTACAGCTGTCACCTAACGACAATAATCGATGATTACAAAAATTGTACAGTTAATTCATGCAAAAGGGTTCTGGAGCGCCCTAGGGACAACATGTAGGAACAATATCATGCAAGTAGAACTAAGATTCAAAGCGTAGAAAAAAAGATTTATTTGCCCACATGTTACAAATGCAAATACGCAAGCAGAATGACAAGAAGAGCAGTGTTGCATGAAACAGTAGTGTCCGGATCTTCTCAGAGATGGCGCTGCCTGCAATCTAACAAGGACAGATATATCGTATAGGTATCCGTTAGACAAGGACAGGTATAGCACGGTAACACAGAAAACATAGTAAACGATCGAAATTATCGATTATTTTTAGTTCCGTGCTAGATCGTGGCGCTGTCACGTTGGAGTTTGCTTGTCACTTCAGGATCCCCTTAAGTCGACGTAGTAACTCTAAGCCTCTTCACCAAACGACTTTGAGTTACTACATCGATGTAATAACTTCGCCGTAAAAGAGCGTTTACACGGCATCTAACGTCAGCAGTTATAACATCGATGTTGTAACTTCGACGTAAATCGGGCCGTGTAAACGTAGTCTATGACTACGTTTACACGGCTTCTAACTTTGACTTAGTAACGCTGATGTTATAACTCCTACTTAAGGTGAGTTGCGTTTACACGTTCAGGCTTATCTTACTCCCACCAAGCTGAAATAGCTTAACAACTTTCGAATGAAGTGAGTGAAGTTTTTTCATTAGTACCAATATAACGGTGCGCTTAGATGGGAGCGTCGAGCATCGAGCGTCAAGCGTCAAACATGCACGCAGAACTCTTGCGCAGATGTCTAAACGTGCAGATCTTAGCTTCTTGACGCTAATTCTAGTCTGTAGCCACTTTGCAAACAATGGAGATTAAGATGTTTAATTTTTACGGTTGGCATTATCGCCATTGTTACACTGCTGCCGTTTACAGCTCCGGGAACTTAACCGGTCAACTTCGACTTTATTAACTTTTTTTTTTTTTAATCGTTTGTTGGTCGTTTGTTGGTGATTGTTGGCCTAATTACAACGTTTGTTGGTTTTTAATTTTTTTTTAAATTAAAAAAGAAAAATTAGCGTTAAGTTAGCCGGAAAAATCTCATTTTTAATTAAAAAACGGCCTAATCGATGCGTAATCGTCTGCTGATGATTGTTGGTCTAAATTTAGCGTTTGTTGGTTCATATTTTTTTCTTAAATTGAGAAAAACAAAAATTAGCGTGAACTTAGCCGGAAAAATCTTATTTTTAATTAAAATACGGTCTAATCGATGCGTAATCGTTTGCTGATGATTGTTGGTCTAATTTTATCGTTTGTTGGTTTATTATTAGTCTTAAAAACGAAAAATTATCTCACATTAAGGCCGCATCTGCAGTAATCAAAGATTGGTTTATTTGCTTACGACTTAAGGTTTATTTCTATAAATGTAAGGCTAACATCTATAAAACTGGCTATGAATACAGGCCTTAACATCGGTAGGAAATCGCGAAAAGAAGATCAAGAAACAATGACTACGTTTACACGGCTGCTTAAAAGCCGAAGTTATAACTGCCGTATACTATCCGATCCAAAACTGTTCTTCTTTTTATCAATATGATCACTTAAATATGAGCCTCTTTCATACTCTAAATATTTGAATTAATCTCTTTTGATATATACATACTAGAAAGTGTAGTTTAAAATCAAAAAAAGCTCTTATTTAAATGATCATTATGATCAAAAGAAGAAACGTT
>JASTWR010002008.1:0-28573 GCA_030770355.1 Harpagoxenus sublaevis | reverse complement strand
GTCATATCTACATTTTTCTTCACGACACAAAAGCATGTTTATTTTAAGAAGGCTTTTAATAAGCTTAAGTTATCGAGCTTTTTTCATATTATTTTTATTAATAAAGAAGCGTTTATCACCTTAAGACAATGTTTTCTTCTTTAATTTTCAAGTAAAGCAAGTTTATTTATATTCTTGAATATACGGTATGTTCCAGGACTGGCGAAATTTTCTAAAAATCACGATGCTTTTTTATCTCCACACAGAACGAATCCTCTTTTTATACAAATCCTTATTCTAATCTGATAATATTGTAATTTAAAAATGATGTAAGATAAGATCGAATAGCCCATGAGATCATATTTTCATCATTTTTGGTTAGAATATTATCAGATAATAAGGATTTGTATAAAAAGAGGATTTGTTCTGTGTGAAGATAGAAAACCATCGTGTTTTTTTTTATTTTTGTCAGTCCTGGAACATACCGTATATTCGGGAATATAAATAAACTTGCTGTACTTGAAAATTAAAGAAGAAAACATTGCCTTAAGGCGATATACGCTTCTTTAATAATAAGAATAATGTGAAAGAATCTCGATAACTTAGGCTTATTAAAAGCCTTCTTAAAGGGAGCTTTCGACACAAATCGACACAAATGTCGTTTTGTCTTTCTTCGCATTCAATGAATAACAAAAACAGAACGACTCCTGTGTCGACTTGTGTCGTTTGCTGGAAAGTTCCCAAAATAAATATGCTTTTGTGCCTTGAAGAAAAATGTCGGTATGACTTCCTAACGTGAATGGACGTAAAATTTAAGGTTACTAACTCTTTTGTAGCATCTCTTTCATAGACTTACAGATCTCAAATACACATAATAAACGGAGACAATGTGTGATCCCCATCAATAGATTTTATAGAAGAAAAGGTATTTGAAATATTCTTATTAAATTTCTTCGTTAACGAAATGCAGATATAAGATGTCGAATTTTAGAAAAATTCTGATTTTCATTGTTTTCATTTATTATAGAAAGTTCTGCAAGCTTTGTAAGAAATAATTCAGATTTATGAATAAAAGAACACAGCCTTAAAGATTTGTCTTAAACCAATGATATATAAAACTGTTTCAGCCTACATGATTACAAATCGCACCAATGTCCTAGCGTCACAGTTGTGCTGTATTTTCGCGATGCCTAAGTCGATTAGGCAAACTTATAACAACTTACTCTCGTTACTGCAATAGACCAGTAATAATGTCTGATTGCTCTATTAGTGAAAGAGGAAAACCATTTTAATTAAAACTTCCTTCAAACATTGTTTCGGTCTATTTCTAATTGTCATAAAGTTTGCCTAATCGACGAGACTTTGGCACCGCGAATATACAGCTCAACTGTGATGCCATTACATTGGTGGAACTTGTAATCCTGTGGGCTGATAGCAGTTTTGTACATTATCATTAATTTAAGACGAATTTTTAGGGTTGTTCTTTCATTCATAAATCTGAATTATTTCTTACACTATGCAAAACTTGCAGACCTCTCTATAATAAATGAAAACAATAAAAACCCGAATTTTTGTAAAATGCGATCTCTCACATCTACATTTCCTTAACGAAGGAATTTAATAAGAAAGTTACAAATCTTTTCTTTTGTAAAATTTATTGATGGCGATCACTGTCTCCATTTTTTATGTGTATTTGAGACCTGTAAGTCTCTAAGTAGTACATAAAGTAATTAATTAGTAATAAATAATTAGATATAAAATATAAACTTGATACACATGTATACAGAATAAGTGACAATAAAATGCAGACGCTACGTATATCAAAGTAATTTTAATTGCGGATATAAAATATATAATTTACTTAGAATTTATCCTTTAAATTGTTTATTATAAATTGTATATTAACAAAACTTATAAAAAATTATATTTTAGGTATATATTAGATACATAGGTTTATAATCAATTCTATTTCTATATTAAATTGTACTAAAAAGCATACCATAGGAATAAAATATAAAAACATAAAATTTTTCAATTTTTTTACAATGAGTATCTAATATACGTATTGAATATATAATGTATTAATAAAGACAGAATTTCTAGTAAAAATAACTGAACAATGAAAATAGCTAAAAGATAACTAAATAAAGAATGATGACAGTTTTGCAAAATACTATCAGTATTGTAACTTCTCACTTTACAAAATATGGCTGGAATTGAGTATTGAATGCTATAATAACAACTAAATGTAGTGACTTAAAAACTTAATAATGAAAACTTACAATTAGTAAAAAACAATTTTATCACATGCTGCCTTACAAAATAAAAGCATAAATTGTAGATCAAACTTATAGGTTTATTAGAATACTAGCTGGTGGTTACCCGGGCTTCGCCCCGGAGGACTTTTCGCCCCCATTGTAGACATCAGTTAGTACATAGAAAACAGAGGAAATGAACAATACGATGAAGAAATTTAAATCTGAAGCAATAGAATTGGAGCAAAAGTACGAACCAACACTAACATAATTTTAATTTATTTTTATTATGTCATGAGATAATATTGTTCATTACAATCAAAGGAAAGTTTATTGGAGTCAAAATTGATTTAAAATAATTAAATACCGTAACGAAGCACGGTTATTTGGCTAGTAATAAATACAAAAATAAACGTTTGATGATAATTTATTTAACACTATCATTAGGAATCTGATAGATTTCAGCCATTGCATCAAAGAATGCGGTAATCTGAATGTCAAAGTTATATTTGACGATGTATGAACGAAGAAAAGTTATTTAAAGCAGCGAATCGTTTGTATACATATATTGAACAGTCTTTTTATTATAGCAGAGAATGTGCTGTACAGATATTAAGCGTCGAAGTTAACGGAACAGAAATAATTTGTTAAAGCAGAGAATAGTTGGTATATGAAAATTACATATTTATATGTACGATGAATAGTTGTTATATAATGTGACGTTGCGGCATCGCCGCGCGTGGCAGCGTCCCCGCCGCCGTCACAAGGCGCGGGGTTCGCGCCCAACGACGGACCGGGGGCGTGCGGGGCGTCGGAGTCTCCAAGGGGCGTTAACGCGTTTTAAGAATAATTACTTACTCGCGTTTATTTTCTATTTTTTTTGTGTGAACGGCGTCCCACCAATGTCGAGGAGGATATATTGGCAGAGGATTGAGGCCCACCCAGTGGAGATTCGGAGGAGCGGACGGGCGAGGCAAGGCAACCCTGCGATGTACGGCGTTGCGCCGCGAGGATCGAACGATCACGCGCGACGTCGATGACAGCCGGACGACGCGCATAACGGTCGCGCAACCCCTGCGTGGGGTGAGGCATCGACTCACGATCGAGCGCGGCGCCGCGCTGTCTCTTCTGCGCTGTCCGCCGAATCAACAAGTCGCCGGCTATATTCGCTACCGTTGTCGCGATTTTCGGGGAGTGCTGTCGTGGTCGCAATTATAATTCTCGTTGTCGTGAGTGTGTGCCCGTGGAGGACCCGACCAACGAGAGCTGCCGCTGACCCGAGGACGAGGAAGCCGAGCGGACGAGGACGAGGCCCGAGGTGCAACACACCGGTGAGGTCGCCCGTAATTAAATTGTAAAGCCACGAACAGACCGCGAAGGGTCGCGCTCCCGCTCTGCTGTCGACGTGCCATATTTTCGCGTTTTCGTGAGCCGTGGCAAGAGACCCGGCTCAATTTTCGTTTCGATTGGCAGTCGACATCAAGCGCGAGGGACCCCGAGAGTGGTTGTCGTGGCTGGTATCGGAGCGAGCCCCGGAGATTCGCGGTCGACGGCGTCGAAGAGCCCCGGATACCGGGTACGCGAAACGCGAGTGACCACGCGGCGCGAAGAAAGAGTTTCGCGAGAGCCGCCATAATCCGCTTGTACGCAATCGAAGATTCTCGCGGTTTCGGCAGTAAATTTCGTTTCGAGTCGTACGCCGCGAACGGTGTAAAGTGCGAGCGGCGTGTAATCTGCGTCGCGTGGTAACCGCAACGTCCAGTTTTTCCTTTGGGCGACAGAATCTTTTTGCGGGTGCGGAGAATCCCTTGCGCGCGCCCAGCGGGGCGCGGGACGCCGCATACCTCCCTTTTTGTACTTGGTGTCGTATTACGTTTCGCGAGCGGTGTAGAGCCGCGCCGCCGTTATAGATTATGTTTCGCGAGCGGCTTAATTATCGTGTATCGCGCTGATCGCGATATATTATTGTGTATTGCGTACTCCTCGCGAGTCGCATTATTCGGTACGTTGTAGCTGTCGTTTTATATTTTTGCGAGCAAAGTCATATTAATTCATCGCGTGTATTTTGCGGCCTGCGATCGTCGTAGCATTATTTCGTTTATTCAATTTTGTACGGGCTGTCGTTTTGTATTGCTCGCTGTCGTCACCGTTGTTCCGACGCGTTTCTCAATCATTTCGCAAATCCTGAGAGTCATCGTCAATAATATTTCTCCGTCGACCGAGAAAGTGACTACTGTTATTCGCACCGTCTTTGTCAACCGACGGGATAGACCTAACACTGTTAACTGGCTGCGATCGGAATAAAGGTATTTCTTATTAATTAAATTAACGACTTTTGCGCGACTTATTCACCCGTCCCCCCGCATTCCTGAGCGCTGCCCGGCATCTACCCTGCCCCTCCACCGTTAGGTTGAGCTTGCTAGCCCCTCGTGCCGAAGGTATCCTCGATCTTTTCGATTTTAGCGAGTTTCGGCAATTGTTTCGCGATTCGGTGACGCGTCGTTGTACGTGTCTGGCGCCCAACAAATTCTTTCGCGATTGATCGACCGCCTTCCGGGTACGAGGGAACCCGTTTTAGAGAGGCCTAACATCCCGCTCTCCCTTTTGATCCGCTATCGTAGAAAATAGCGTGACAAAATTTGGCGCCCAACGTGGGGCCGCCAAACGTAAAATCGACCGAAGAGGGTCGAGAAAGGGCATACTCCGAGCGCTCCGATACATTGTGCGGGTGGCGGTGAATAGTAGAAATAGATAATTAGCTGTAAGATTTTTTTGTGCATGTTGTTGATATACTTGGTGTTGGGATTTACTTGTGTGATTTTGTGGCCAATTTCGCGCATGCATTGTCGGGTGAATTATTGTCGGTTAAGAAGATTTGAACGTTCGCGAAATTGTTGTCGATTGCGCGACGACGCGAGTGTTTAACTTTTGGGGAAGAGTCCGCTCACAATAGATGTTTACTTCGGGCGGGCCTTAAAGACAAGACCATTCTCTCGAACCGTCTTTGTTCACCATAACGTTTAGCGATATTATTTTCGCTTTCGGTGTCGTTCTCGCGTCCGGCAATATTATTTGCCGTGTTCGGTGTCGTTTTCGCGTCCGGAAAATTTGTTGTCATATTCGTTGTCGTTCTCGCGTCCGGTAATATTGTTGTCGTATTCGGTGTCCTTATTTTCGTGTTTAGTATTATTATTCCCGTGCTCGGTCATATTCTTTTCACGTTGGATCGTATTATATTGTCGCTTTCGGAAATATTATTCTCGCGTCCGGTAATATTATTCTCGCGTTCGGTGATAGTTGTTTTCGCTTTTCGGGATTATTAGTCCTACGTTGGTTAATATTATTCTCGCGTTCGGTAAGGTTATTTTCGCGTTCGACAGAGTCGTTTTCACGCTCGATATTTAATTTCGCGACTTAATTTCGTAACTCGGAACGAGAGGAGCGTTGGCTTCTCGGACTTGGGAAATTCTAGAGCGACGGTCGTATGAGTCACTCGGAAGACGACGAGTGGATATTCCAATCAACTCGCGAGCAATTGATCGCGGAATTAGAGAGGCGTGAATTGCCCGTTGACGGATCAGACTCCGTGTTAGCGCTTCGTTTGTTGCGTCGTGTGAGAACTACGCGACGTAGTTGGGAACACGAGGGGATTGCCGACGCGAGCGAGATGTCGGATAATGAATTGCGCGTCCCGGTGGACGATCCGGCTCGACCGGATAGCCCGTTCGAGGAGAGGGGCTCGCGGACGCGGGTAGGCCCGTCGAACGCCCCTCGGGATAGCGAACGTCGCGCGTCCCAGGAGTCGGGTGGCACCTCCGCGTCTGCCGTTTACAATATTATGCGAAAGTGGAACCTCAAGTTTTCGGGTACACGCGGGGAGGACGCCGAGACCTTTCTCCTGCGAATCGAGGAGGGACGCGAACTCATTCCGGTCGCGGACGAAGACGTCATACGATGCCTTCCGTTTTTCTTGTCGGGGATCGCTCTCCACTGGTTCCGCGCGAAGAAGGCGCGCCTTACGTCGTGGGCCGCTTTTAAGATAGCGTGGCGGGCTCGATTCGGAGACTCCGATTTTCAATTCGCGCTTCGCGAGGAGATTATGCGACGCACGCAGGGGGAACAAGAATCGGTAGCAGATTTCCTCACGTGTTTGAACGCCTTATTCGACCGACTCTCGCCACCGTGGAGCGAAGAGGAGAAAGTGAGCTACGCGCATCGACACATGCTACCGCGGTTGCAAACGATGGTGCATAGGGACGCGGTCGAGAACTTAGAGACCCTCGAGTTGTTAGCTGCGCGCGCGGAAAGCTGTTGTCGGGCGGCCCAAAGCTATCGTGCTCCACCTCCGCCGGAGGGATCATTATTTCCGGACTTAGCGTACCGACCGCCAAAGGGCGCGAACCGACGTCCCGGCGGGCGGATTAACGATACCGTCGCGGCGTTAACGGAGTCAACGGAGAGCGCGTCAAAGGGTAGGAGGACCAAGGCCCGCGAGCCGAGGGCCGGTATTGCTGTCGCGTCGACCGCCCCTACGACGGCCGCGGCCGCCGCCTCCACCTCCGCGACGAGCGGGACACGCGCTGCCAACCGAAGATGTTGGAATTGCGATAAGGAGGGACATTTTTCGCGAGATTGCACCGCAGAGGTGCGTAAACATTGTTATAAATGCGGTAAAGCCGATGTTACGATTCGCACTTGTCCCGACTGTCCGGGAAACGAATAGAGGAGTCGAGAAAAAGGGGGAGTCCGACTCCTACCCCTCCCACCCCCATAGACTCGCTGTCGGAGAAATCTCGAGAATTCGCGTATAGCGCATTTGGGAAGGAAAATTCGCGTTCGTTGTCGTTTCTTCGCGTTCGTCTTGCGAATAATTTCGAGGTGAAAGCGTTAGTGGATTCGGGGTCGAGTCGCACGTTCGTGAACCGGGAGACGGCCATCCGTATGAAGCGGGCAGGCTTTTTGTTCGGTCCGACCGGGGGAATACGCGTGACGACGGCCACCGATCAAACCACGAGAGTGAGGGGGGAGGTCGAGATTCCAATCACTCTCCGCGAGAGAACCGTAAATACGCGAGTGTTCGCGCTGCCGACCCTGGCGTTGACGTGTATTCTGGGTCAGAACTTTTTAGAAGCTTTCGGAATCGTGGTAGATTTCGCGCAACGTAGGTGGCATTTCAGGGACGATCCCTCGCGCCAATATTCTTTCGAGACGGGATCTGACAATTCTCTCGTTAGCGTATGCGCGACCCCATCAGAGGGGGGAAAACCTACGCCGGAATCAAATACTCCGAAGAAAGCTGTCGTTGAGAGGGGACCCGCGACGACGGAGGATAACCTCGAGAGCGTGCGCGAACCCGCGGAAACTCCGCGAAAAGGGGAGGGGAGACGGAAGCCGGACGCGTCGCCGCTGGTATGCGCGGGTTTGAGCGAGCTGTCGTCTGACGAGGAGCGACAACTACAAGAATTATTAGCGTCCGAACTCCCGGGAGATCCGGAAAAACTCGGTGTTACGCATCTCACGGCGCACCGTATTGACGTAGGGGGACATCCCCCGATTAAGCAGCGTTGTTACCCCGTTTCGCCGAAAATACGCGAAGCAATTCACGACGAGGTAGATCGGTTATTGGCGGCCGGAATAATAGAACCTTCGAAGAGCGAATGGTCTACGCCAATCGTCATGATAAAGAAACCGAACGGAACCTACCGATTTTGCCTAGATTTTCGGACGGTTAATAAAGTGTCAAAAAAGGACGCTTACCCGCTACCGTTGATGAACGCGATATTAGACCGATTACGAAAAGCGCGTTATATTTCGACAATCAATCTCAGCCAGGCCTATTTCCAGATACCGCTGGATGAGAAGAGTCGGGAAATTACGGCTTTCGCGGTGCCTGGAAAGGGCCTCTTCCATTTTAAAAGAATGCCGTTTGGGCTGACGGGAGCCCCCGCGACGTTCCAAAGACTTTTGGATAAATTGATCGGACCCGAGATGGATCCGCACGCGTTCGCGTATTTAGATGATGTCGTTGTCACGACGGAGACCTTTGAGGAGCATTTAGAGTGGTTAAAGCGAGTTTTCGCGCGTATTCGCGAGGCCGGTCTGACCATTAATCCGGAAAAAAGTAAATTTTGTCGTTCGCAAGTAAAATATCTCGGGTTTTTAGTGCAGAAGGAGGGTTTGAGAGTAGATCCGGACAAGACTGTCGACGTCCGAACCTACCCTCCGCCAAAAGATATTCCGCGATTACGTCGTTTCATCGGGATGGCGTCTTGGTATCGCCGCTTCATCCCTAATTGCGCTACCGTATTAGAGCCTTTAACTCGCTTGCTGAAGAAGCAGCAGTCTTGGGAGTGGGGGGACGCCCAAAAGCAAGCTTTTGAGAAAGTGATCGCATGTCTTACATCTCCGCCAACGTTGTCGTGTCCGGACTTTAACGAGCCGTTCACCTTGCAAACGGACGCGAGCTCGGTCGGCTTGGGGGCGGTCCTCACGCAAAAGATCCAGGACGTCGAGCACGTGATCGCGTACGCGAGTCGCGCGCTGTCGGACGCGGAAAGAAATTATTCGACGACCGAGCAAGAGTGCTTGGCGGTCGTATGGTCTATCAAAAAATTTAGACCGTATTTGGAAAGCTATAAATTCACGGTAATCACGGATCATAGCAGCCTACGCTGGCTGCACAATTTAAAAAATCCTACGGGACGTTTAGCGAGATGGGCTCTAGAACTACTCGAGTATGATTTTCAAATCGAACATCGGAAAGGCGCCCTTCACCGAGTGCCGGACGCCCTGTCGCGAATTCACGAGGCGGATGGAGAATTGTGCGCGGTGGCCGCGGTCGGAGATAGGTGGTACGATAAAAGAGTCGCCGATGTTGTCGGAAACCCGCGTCGATTTCCCGGGTGGAGAGTAGCCGACGAAAAATTATACTTTCGGAGACCTTGCGCGGTCATCGAGCAAGCGGTCGGGGATAACGAGCAGTGGAAGTTGGTCGTGCCACGCGAGTCGCGCAATGAGATAATACGTGAGAATCACGATCCGCCGCATGCGGGACATTTAGGCGTTGAAAAGACGTACCGACGGATCGCGATTCGATATTACTGGCTGCGCCTATTTGAAGATGTCGTTGATTACGTACGCCGGTGCGATACGTGCCAAAGGGCAAAAGTGGAACAGGATGTTCCGGCAGGATTGATGGGGCAAAGAATAATCGAGGCCCCGTGGACTGTTGTCGCGGCGGATATAATGGGATCGTTTCCGTCGAGCAAAGCGGGATACGCGTACCTCCTCGTGTTGCAGGACCTTTTCTCAAAATGGGTCGAATGTTGCCCGCTACGCAAGGCGAACGGGAAGAAAATACGAGAGGCCGTCGAGGACCTCGTCATATTTCGCTGGGGCGCGCCGCGCGTACTATTAACCGATAATGGGACGGAGTTTATAAATCGTGAGATGCAATCGTTGGCAGAAAAACATGGTTTCCACCATTCGACGGTGCCACCCTATCACCCTCAGGCGAACCCCGTCGAAAGGGTTAACAGAGTGCTTAAAACAATGATTACGGCTTTTCTGGGACGGGATCACCGCGAATGGGACCAACATATTTGCGAATTTCGTTTCGCATATAACTCTGCGTACCACACGTCGTTACAGGCAACCCCCGCATTTTTAAACTTCGGGAGGGAACCACAGCCTGTTAATTTGTTTCGCGGTCGAGATGACGCTGTCGAGATAGAACTTGCGGATCCGGAAGAGTGGGGCAAGAGAATGGCGCGAATCCGGTTGTTGCGTGAATGGATCGTGGAGAATTTGGAAGCCGCGAGACAAAAACAAGCGCGCTACTATAATTTACGTAGGCGGGATCGTCAATTTGCGGTGGGCGAGCAGGTATTGAAGCGGCAACATGTCTTGTCGTCCGCCGCTCAACACGTTTCCGCTAAATTGGCCACAAAATTTCACGGTCCCTTCACCATTCGGAGGATTCTGTCGCCCGTAGTGTACGAACTCGCGGACTCGGCCGGACAATTGATAGGGAAGATTCATGTTAAGGACCTTAAGCCTTACCACGCTCCTCTCCCTCCTTAGGGTGTCGTAGCTGTCGTTGGTGTTGTTGCTGTCGTTGGGGTCGTGGTGTCGTCGCTATCGGACTGGGGAATCCGTGTCGCGAGAAATGGATCCCCGGGACATGGAGTTCTGGGCTCAATGGATCCATGTGATCCTTAGGGTCCAAAGAGAAGACCCCGGATTCTGGGAGGCGCTCGCCTGGGAGGTCCACCGGAGGAGGGCCCGCCAGTATACCACCCGTGGGGCGGTGGTGCGCGAGATTGTGGAGGTCGACGCATCGACCCAGACCGAGCCCACTGAGGGGAGGGCGGTCGAGAGAGAGCAGGCCGACGCGGACACCCAGACCGAGCCCATGGAGGGGAGGGCGGTCGAGAGGGCGAAGAGCGACGCCGAGACGCAGACCGGGCCCAGGGTCGAGCGCATACGAATCCACCTGCCAGCGAGGAGAAACGTGGGGGTACAAGTGTACCCCAGACGTGTCGACGTGGCGGTCGGGACCGACCCGGAGGAGCGGGACAGGGACCGCTCGCGAAGTCCGAGGCGCCAGCCAGCGCGAGGGGAGTCGCCGGAGGGGAGCCACCCCAGGGACATGCTGTGGTGGCTACGCCGACAGCCCGGATGGGGCGGATCCACGGGAGAGCCAACCCGGGGGCCCACGCCGGAGCCACCGACAGAGGAGGAGCCGCGAGGACCGACGCCGGAGCCGGCGCGGGAGCCGTCACCCCCGCAGGAGGCCAGACCAGCAGGGCGAGAGCTCTGTTGGAACTGCGATTCGGCCACGCACTTCACGCGCCGGTGTCCACACCCCAGACGACGGACCTTCTGCTTCCGCTGCGGGCGCCCTGGCATCACCGTTCGGGACTGCCCGGATTGCAGCGAAGGGTGGAAGGCTCAGGGGCCGTACAGGAAGGGGAAAGGCCACGACGGGCCTGCACCGCCGAGAAAACATGGACGACCCCCGGGCGCCCCGCGCAAGCCGTGAATCGTTGTCGGCCCGCTGGATGTCGTTGGACATCTCTATTATTTTTCCTTTCTTCTTTTCTTTGTTTTTTTTTCTTATCTTGTTGTCGTCTTTGCCGTAAAATTTTATTTTTCTTGGGTTTTGTTATCAAATTTTTTCTCGGCTCTCCCTTTGGCGGAATGTGTCTGCTATACAATTTTTTGTCTCTTTCTTTTTCTTTGCTATTGCGATCAAATTTTCTCTCTGCTCTCCCTTTGGCGGAATGTCGAACGGTGGAATTCCCCGTTCAGCTCTTGTTCTTTTTTTCGCCACCGCGAGAACCAACCAGGTGTAAGAAACGACGAGAAATAAATCGTACGAATTTTGTGAAACCGTTGAGAGGACATCACCTTTTCCTTACCCCTCCCACAAGGTTCAGCGAAGCTATTGAAGCGTACCGGCCATTGCGTCCGCGCGTAATAATTAGCCGTGAGCGCGACCGTCGGAGACGTCCGCGAGAAACGTCGCGTCCCGGGTTACGATTCCGGAGGCTCCTGGTGTGGGATCAATGTATCGTGGCGTTATGTCAAAGATAGGAATTTTTTTTGTGGCTTGTATTGTTTGATTCATTTGGTCGATTTTGCAACGTTTGAATTGACCCTCGCTGGAGATTCTGACCGCTCGACCGCCTCTCTCGTTCAGGTGGCTATCGCGGGCGACCAAACCCGGTAAGCTCCTCTTGGGGCGGGGGTGTTGTGACGTTGCGGCATCGCCGCGCGTGGCAGCGTCCCCGCCGCCGTCACAAGGCGCGGGGTTCGCGCCCAACGACGGACCGGGGGCGTGCGGGGCGTCGGAGTCTCCAAGGGGCGTTAACGCGTTTTAAGAATAATTACTTACTCGCGTTTATTTTCTATTTTTTTTGTGTGAACGGCGTCCCACCAATGTCGAGGAGGATATATTGGCAGAGGATTGAGGCCCACCCGGTGGAGATTCGGAGGAGCGGACGGGCGAGGCAAGGCACCCCTGCGATGTACGGCGTTGCGCCGCGAGGATCGAACGATCACGCGCGACGTCGATGACAGCCGGACGACGCGCATAACGGTCGCGCAACCCCTGCGTGGGGTGAGGCATCGACTCACGATCGAGCGCGGCGCCGCGCTGTCTCTTCTGCGCTGTCCGCCGAATCAACAAGTCGCCGGCTATATTCGCTACCGTTGTCGCGATTTTCGGGGAGTGCTGTCGTGGTCGCGATTATAATTCTCGTTGTCGTGAGTGTGTGCCCGTGGAGGACCCGACCTACGAGAGCTGCCGCTGACCCGAGGACGAGGAAGCCGAGCGGACGAGGACGAAGCCCGAGGTGCAACACACCGGTGAGGTCGCCCGTAATTAAATTGTAAAGCCACGAACAGACCGCGAAGGGTCGCGCTCCCGCTCTGCTGTCGACGTGCCATATTTTCGCGTTTTCGTGAGCCGTGGCAAGAGACCCGGCTCAATTTTCGTTTCGATTGGCAGTCGACATCAAGCGCGAGGGACCCCGAGAGTGGTTGTCGTGGCTGGTATTGGAGCGAGCCCCGGAGATTCGCGGTCGACGGCGTCGAAGAGCCCCGGATACCGGGTACGCGAAACGCGAGTGACCACGCGGCGCGAAGAAAGAGTTTCGCGAGGGCCGCCATAATCCGCTTGTACGCAATCGAAGATTCTCGCGGTTTCGGCAGTAAATTTCGTTTCGAGTCGTACGCCGCGAACGGTGTAAAGTGCGAGCGGCGTGTAATCTGCGTCGCGTGGTAACCGCAACGTCCAGTTTTTCCTTCGGGCGACAGAATCTTTTCGCGGGTGCGGAGAATCCCTTGCGCGCGCCCAGCGGGGCGCGGGACGCCGCATACCTCCCTTTTTGTACTTGGTGTCGTATTACGTTTCGCGAGCGGTGTAGAGCCGCGCCGCCGTTATAGATTATGTTTCGCGAGCGGCTTAATTATCGTGTATCGCGCTGATCGCGATATATTATTGTGTATTGCGTACTTCTCGCGAGTCGCATTATTCGGTACGTTGTAGCTGTCGTTTTATATTTTTGCGAGCAAAGTCATATTAATTTATCGCGTGTATTTTGCGGCCTGCGATCGTCGTAGCATTATTTCGTTTATTCAATTTTGTACGGGCTGTCGTTTTGTATTGCTCGCTGTCGTCACCGTTGTTCCGACGCGTTTCTCAATCATTTCGCAAATCCTGAGAGTCATCGTCAATAATATTTCTCCGTCGACCGAGAAAGTGACTACTGTTATTCGCACCGTCTTTGTCAACCGACGGGATAGACCTAACACTGTTAACTGGCTGCGATCGGAATAAAGGTATTTCTTATTAATTAAATTAACGACTTTCGCGCGACTTATTCACCCGTCCCCCCGCATTCCTGAGCGCTGCCCGGCATCTACCCTGCCCCTCCACCGTTAGGTTGAGCTAGCTAGCCCCTCGTGCCGAAGGTATCCTCGATCTTTTCGATTTTAGCGTGTTTCGGCAATTGTTTCGCGATTCGGTGACGCGTCGTTGTACGTGTCTGGCGCCCAACAAATTCTTTCGCGATTGATCGACCGCCTTCCGGGTACGAGGGAACCCGTTTTAGAGAGGCCTAACATCCCGCTCTTCCTTTTGATCCGCTATCGTAGAAAATAGCGTGACAATAAATATGTACTTTTTATACACCAACCACGTATTCTTTGCTTTAACAAATTATTTCTGTTTTGTTAACTTCGACGCTTAATATCTGTAGCAGAAATAATTTGTTAAAGCAGAGAATAGTTGGTATACGAAAAGTATGCATTGTAAGTTAAAGCGAGGTCCACTCTGTACAGGGTTGGGAGGGGGGATGCGAAAGGGGCCGCGGTGGCGAACACAGCAAACGGAGAACGACGTTTCTTAATTGTAAATTTTCAGCTTCGAGTTTTGCATCGCAATATCTCCGCTTGTAGGGCACGTAGCGGAAAAATAAAAACACTTTTATTATACGAATTTGGTCCAAGCTATCCATTAAGCCTAGTTGAAACTTAATCCGTTCTCTAGTTATCGAGATCTCAAAATCACGGGTACTCGCAATTCGTTGCGTCGCGTTAATAGAGCCACGGCGGTCTTGCTTCGCGCGTACTTGGCGCGAGACACTACCGTGTCTTTTGATTACTTTGATTTTTTCAAGGTAAAGATATTACTTGGATTCTTTCAAGGTAGATTATCAACATAAATTATAATTTTAAACAATAAGAAAAACCCGTTCGTAATTACCCCAGCTACGATTCGGCATTGCCCCGCGTGCGGCGGGCCCATAAAATGGTATTTTACGTGTCTGCCGAGTTCGGCCTACCGCTTCTCATGCGCTCATTTGCTCAGACGTATTAATTAATAATTCGTAAACTATTGCGAATCTTGCAAAATGGTACATGACTTTTCGTCTCGGCTTGACCCAATCTACCCCTATTTTTTGGCTGGGTACTTCTGTTTCAAACACCCTATATAATTGATAAATAATCGTCGGATTTATTTAACTTTTTCCTTAGATGTTCGCGATTCTTCCACTCTCCCGTACCCTTAAAATTATTTTCGTTAATAACTTTATTGTGGAATAAGGAAGCAAAAGTTATCTTTTTGAAATTAATTGTTGGGCTGAGTATAAGAACCGAAAGAAAAATACATAGGAATTAATTCACAGGAGACACAAAGGGTTCTATAATTCACCCCTGAATCTAGATTTGCGCCATTAGAGGTTGATTAGGGCAAAATCCTGAATTATGTTTTTGAGCATTTGTATGGGTGACCTTTGTAAGCAAAAACCAAGTCGATATCTCATCGGGCCTAAGAGATATTGACAAATCCGTGAAAATACATTTTACCCCTTTTCACTCCTTTAGGATTGAATTTTTAAAAATCCATTTTTAGTGGGTGCTTACGTCATGAGAGGAATACACCCCTCGAATTTCATGTCTCTAGGTTCAGGGGTTTGGGCTGGGCGTTGATGAGTGAGTGAGTGAGTGAGTAAGTGAGTGAGTGAGTCAGTGAGTCAGTGAGTCAGTCAGGACATTTGTCTTTATATATATAAATTTAACTAAATTATAATTTTAAACAATAAGCAAAACCCGTTTGTAATTACCACAGTTACGATTCGGCATTGCTCCGCGTGCGGCGGGTAACTCCGAATGGCAAATAAATATTAATATTAATTGTCGTAATTTAAAGCCAAATGACTGGAATATTATTTAAAATGCAGACTTCTATAATTGATAAATAATCGTCGGCTTTTTGTAACTTTTTTCTTAGATGTTTGCAATTCTTCCACTCTCCCCTACGGCCGTTAAAATTATTTTTGTTCATAAATTAATTGAGGAATACGGAAGCAAATGTTTTTTTTTTTTAAGTAATTGTTGGGCTGAGTATAACAACCGAAAAAATACTATTAATTAATTAATTTACAGGAGATACAAAGGGTTCTATAATTCACACTTAAATCCAGATTTATCCCTTTAGAGGTTGATTAGGGCAAAATCCTGTATTATGTTTTTAAGCATTTGTATGGGTGACCTTCGTAAGCAAGAACCAAGTCGATATCTCATCGGGCCTAAGAGATATTGACAAATCCGTGAAAATACATTTTACCCCTTTTCACTCTTTTAGGATTGAATTTTTAAAAATCCATTTTTAGTGGGTGCTTACGTCATGAGAGGAATACACTCCCCCAATTTCATGTTTCTAGGTTCAGGGGTTTGGGCTGGGTGTTGATGGGTGAGTCAGTCAGGACATTTGGCTTTATATATATAGATAGGGCTTTATTTGTTTTTATATATATAGATAATAGATACTAAATATATCACTCTTAATTAGATTTAATTCAAGTCTATATTCATTTGCATATCGCATCCGGTACAAATTCTAAATATGTATTACATCATTGCAAGGTAATCTTAAACTTAAAAGAAATTATTGAATATCAAATGAGAATTTATTAATTATTTAAAGTAATTTATTTAATTCACATTATTATTATAATGTATTTTAATGCCATTGTATCTAGTTTTTTACGTAATTTTAAAATAAATAATCACAAAATTAATAATCACCAATGTGACCACAAAATACTACGATTACGATTAGACTGATTTACACCTAAATCCAGATTTATCCCTTTAGAGGTTGATTAGGGCAAAATCCTGAAATATGTTTTTGAGCATTTGTATGGGTGACCTTCGTAAGCAAGAACCAAGTCGATATCTCATCGGGCCTAAGAGATATTGACGAAAATACATTTTAACCCTTTTCACACCCTTAAGGGTCAAATTTCTAAAAATCCCTTCTTAGTGGGTGCTTACGTTATGAGAGGAATACACTTCCCAAATTTCATGTTTATAGGTTCAGGGGTTTGGGCTGGGCGTTGATGAGTGAGTGAGTGAGTCAGGACATGTCTTTATATATATAGGTAGGGCTTTATTTGTTTTTATATATATAGATAATAGATACTAAATATATCTTACTCTTAATTAGATTTAATTCAAGTCTATATTCATTTGCATATCGCATCCGGTACAAATTCTAAATATGTATTACATCATTGCAAGGTAATCTTAAACTTAAAAGAAATTATTGAATATCAAATGAGAATTTATTAATTATTTAAAGTAATTTATTTAATTCACATTATTATTATAATGTATTTTAATGCCATTGTATCTAGTTTTTTACGTAATTTTAAAATAAATAATCACAAAATTAATAATCACCAATGTGACCACAAAATACTACGATTACGATTTAACTGATTTACACCTAAATCCAGATTTATCCCTTTAGAGGTTGATTAGGGCAAAATCCTGAAATATGTTTTTGAGCATTTGTATGGGTGACCTTCGTAAGCAAGAACCAAGTTGATATCTCATCGGGCCTAAGAGATATTGACGAAAATACATTTTAACCCTTTTCACACCTTTAAGGGTCGAATTTCTAAAAATCCCTTCTTAGTGGGTGCTTACGTCATGAGAGGAATACACTTCCCAAATTTCATGTTTATAGGTTCAGGGGTTTGGGCTGGGCGTTGATGAGTGAGTCAGGACATTTGTCTTTATATATATAGATATATATATATATACTAGCTGGTTACCCGGGCTTCGCCCCGGAGGACTTCTCGCCCCATTGTAGACATGAGTTAGTACATGAGATAATAGTGTTCATTACAATCAAACGAAAGTTTATTGGAGTCAAAATCGATAATTAAATACCGTACGGGAAGCACGGGTATTAGGCTAGTTATGTAATAAGACACGCAAATAGGTGATAGCGTATATTTACATTTAACGCCAATAGATTTCCGCATCACCCTTGAGGTACTATTGTGGATGCGTTTTTTTTTTTAGTGGTTTCCCCAGTAGGCCTATTCCACTATAAAGAAAAATAGCTTAATACCCGTGCTTTGCTCCGGTATTTAATTACTTTAAATACATTATGACTCCAATAAACTTTCCTTTGATTGCAATAAACAATTTAAATTTAGCATAACTACCCCATGTCAGGCAAAAACCCTGTAATTCTTAAAAGTTATGGTTTCATGAATTATAATTTTAAACAATAGGCAAAACCCATTTGTAATTATCCCAGCTACGGCATTGCCCCGCGTGCGGCGGGTAGTCTCTTACAGACACAGAATCTCTTACAGACATGTTGTCTCTTACAGACATGGTGTCTCTCACAGACATGGTGTCTCCTACAGACATGGTGTCTCTCTACAGATACAGAAACTTTTACAGACATAGTGTCTCTTACAGACACAGAATCTCTTACAGACATGGTGTCTCTCACAGACATGGTGTCTCTCACAGACATTGTGTCCCTTACAGACGTGGTGTCTCTTACAGACATGGTGTCTTTCACAGACATGGTGTCTCTTACAGACATAGTGTCTCTTACAGATACAGAAACTTTTACAGACATGGTGTCTCTTATAGACACAGAATCTCTTACAGACATGGTGTCTCTCACAGACATGGTGTCTCTCACAGACATGGTGTCTCTCACAGACATGGTGTCTTTTACAGACATGTTGTTGTCTCTCTTACAAACATTATATTTTTCACCGTTTAAGACAAACGTAATGTCTTTTGCAAACGTGTAAAAACACAAATTTTGCTAAATTATGCACTTTGCTACGGTATTTAATTACTTTAAATCCATTTTGACTCCAATAAACTTCAATTGTATTGCGCGCCTATTCTTTGAGATCATATGGTAGATGTTTAAAGTTATTTATGGTTTTGTGATATAATAGCACAGTGTTACGGAAAGGTGTTTGCAAAAGTAAATGAAAACTAATAAAGAAAGAGTATATATAAATTTGAATAAAGCAAAGCATGTTGATGTAGAAAAAAACGATGAAGTGAAATTCGAAATATAACATTTGGTAAAGAAATAACAAAAGAGATGATCGTAGTAAAAAAAATAACGCAAAAAATATCTATAACATTTTTTTCTACTTAAGGACCTCTTTGTAGACCACATTGGTGGTTCTCCCCTCAGGTGCTAGGATCACCAGGCTGCTGGGTGAGCTCACCCTGGAGCAGGCCACGTAGAACTGCCCATGTGAGAAACAGTCCTCACTTAGGTCAATTCCTGCTACGTTCAGCGACTGCCCCTGGGACTTGTTGATGGTCATAGCAAAACAGACCTTGAGGGGGAACTGCAGCTTCTTGAACTCGAAAGGGTACTCTGATGGTATGAGTGGTATGCGTGGTATAAACACCGACTCCCCCCGAGCACAGCCGGTGAACACTGTGGCCTCGATGACATTCCTGTGGAGGGCCTTTACTCGCAGCCTAGTGCCATTGCAGAGTTTGGGCGGATTGAGGTTTCGCAGCAACATCACTGGAGCCCCCACTTTGAGGAGAAGTTTGTGGGCTGGTAAGCCAGGAGGGTTCAGGGTGTTAAGGAACTCCACGGGGTAGTGGACCGCGTCATCCGTTTGTACCACCGAGTCCACAGACCTGTACTCCATTTCTACCCCGTCGAATGAGTTAAGTAGAATGTCATTAATGACGCCAGCTTTGTCGTTCTTAGGGGTCAGAATGGCACGCTCGCAAAGCCAGTCCATACATTTCTCCTTGATATCGGCGATATCAGGGTATATCTTGACAATGAGGTTTGCTAGGGTTGTCACTACTGAGCCTAGGCCTGCAGGGATAATCACCTTTCCCTCAGATTCGGGATACTTTCCGTCCCCTACTTTGAGTAGGAGTTCGGAGAATTGCCCAGCGGAGACATCGCCTCTCAAGTATACCCTCATGTTCTTTCTGAGAGAGAGTTTTTAGATAAGGGGCTATAGATGTGATGCCTTGACACACGCCTTAACCTCGTCAGCTCGAGTTCCCCTTGGCACTACCGGCAGAGTCTGTCGGAAGTCTCCAGCCAGCAGCACGGTGACTCCCCCCATCACTCCATCGTTGCCCCTAATGTCTTTGAGAGTTGTGCTCAGTGCCTCAAAACCTCCCTTATGTGCCATGGTGCTCTCATCCCAAACAATCAGCTTACAGTCCCGCAGCACTTGGGCCATGTTGCTTTGTTTTGAGATGTTGCACAGGGGTGTTTCTGCATGTATGAGATTGAGGGGCAGTTTGAAAGCAGCGTGAGCGGTCTTGCCTCCATCCAACAGCGTAGCAGCGATGCCAGAGGATGCGACAGCCAAGGCGATGCCACGATCACTCCTTACCTTCGCCAGGAGTAAGTTGATGAGAAAGGTTTTCCCAGTACCACCAGGAGCATCCAGGAAAAAGACCTGACCAGCACCTGACTCAACGCTGCTAAGGATCTGCCGATAGACAGCGAGCTGCTCATCTGTCAGTAAACTCTCGTTATTCGACACCACTTGAGCCAAGGCGTTTATGTCGTAGTTGGTCTCCCTCAGATAGTCTCGGTTCCCCAAGACTCTTCCTGACCTTTTTGGCTGAGGCAGGCCGTACTGGTGCAACCCCTGTCCTCCCAAAGCCAATACTGCGTCCTCAATCAGCACCAGGCATCTGTTGTACACCTCGTCCATTACCTGCTGCGCACTGCCTTGCAATTCTCTCTCCACCTGCCGCGTAATGTCCTCTGAGATGTTGTCTTTGTACTTTTCCCAAAGACTCAGAGGTTCGGAAAGTTGACAGAATACCAACATCACTGTAAAGAGCTCCCGCAGCTTGAAAGGGGAATCACACAAGGCAGCTTCCTCCAAAGTAGTGTCCCAGTGTTTGTCATCTTCCAGCAAACCTAATGCCTTGCATGTAGACTGAAATGTGGGACGGAGGACACCATTTGCAGTCTTCAGATCTGAAAAGGACGTTGGACCTCGAATCTCATGTAGCAGCAAGCGAAGATAATAACACTCGGTGTTGTTTGGATGGATGGTGTATACTCTTCCCAGCGCGTGGTCTTTCTTTATTCCTGGCCAGCCATCGACATCCTTTCCCCGCTTTCTTCTCTCGAACTTGTTATTTTTCCACACAAAGTAAGAAGGGACCTCAGAGTACAGGAGGGTTTTTGCAAAATCGTCGGTTTTGCACAGCTCGAAGAATGCCAAGAGTGTTGTCTGAGGTGGGTTGCTGAGCCTCTCAGCCAAGTTCTTGGAGTTGAAGTACACACGCTGACCATTCTTGAGGTGAACAGCGAGATGGAAGACAGTGGGGTACCTTTCATGAATAGGGAAAGCCAAGATTCTCCAAATCGCCTCTGAGCTGCTGATGTACCGCCCACTCTCGTACAACTTTACCTTATCTCTCTCACTCTCCAGGGCAAAAGCCGCCTGGTCACTGCCCTTGTTCACGTATTTGCAAATGTACTTGATGGACTTGACAGAGTTGCATAATTCCACATTGACATGAGCATTGAAAATACGTAACAGGACAGGGTTGTAGGGCACCACCCAGCGGTTGTCCAGCTCTATCCCATTGATCTCTACGGTGAGGCCACCATCAGCTGGAGACCTCCTCCGATACTGCGGGTATCCATCGTCTCCTGTCTGAGTTTCCTTGAGAAGTAGCCGGGGGTACCTCTTGCTGCAGCTGCCTCCTTTCATGCAGGGTGAATTGTGGTTCAAGCCCCCGCAGGGACCATGAATCATGTTGGCCTTGACTATGTTGTGGAGAAGAGAGTCTTGCACGGGGTCAGGTATTTCGGCACAGATGACTTTGTCGATCATGTCAGGGAAGATGCGCTGCTCTAGCCACAGCAAGATGTGGATGTGAGGCAGACCTCGTTTTTGCCACTCCACAGAGTACATGAAGCACCGCACTTTTCCAAACAGACTCCCCTTGTTCAAGACAGCCATCATCTTCTTCACCTTGAGATGGAATACCCTAGCTATAATGTCGTGACGATCGTGAGATTTTTGCCCAGGCAGCAGTGCATCTGTGATATCTTTCCACTTGGGGTTACAGGTGAAAGTGATGAACAGATCAGGACGGCCGTAGTAGCGGACGTATGTCATAGCGTCTTGAGTCCGCTCATGCATGTAGCGAGGTCCTCCAGTGAAGGATGACGGAAGCACCACCATTTGACCCAGCTGAGCAGCGTCGGCATCCTGCCTCCCCACGGCGTCCCTCAGGTGAATGTAGCTGTCTGCCCTCAGCTGCGCCTGGTTGTTCCTAATGTAGTTTAACCTTTCAGTCTCTATTTTGGCGTACATGTCAACCAAAAATTGACTAAAAAGGGAACGGAAGTACACCAAGTGGTTGACTTCCCCTTGCCTGACCATGATGCGGTAGGAGTAGAAGCTCGCTGCGGAGACTGTATTCTTGAGGGGCAACTTGGTCTGGGGGTCGCGCTGAGGCAGGGCAATGGAGTACCCATCTTCGCCACGGCAGAACAGGAGCGGGTACTGCAGGGCGTCGTACGACCGGTGGATCTCGCTGATGCGCCGCAATGTGTTGTCGTGGCTCTGCAGCACGATGTCTCGCTGCTCGAATTGCTGACCAACAATCACCAGAGCTACCTCATTTGCTGTTGGTGCGTTGAAGCGACCTCCATGAGCGTCAGCGGGCTTTCTATCTGCATGGATAACGACTTCGAACTTTTGGCAGGTTGGAGGTACCTTGTCTAGAGTTGTCTTCAGATCCTTTATGTAGCTGTTGACGTCGTGTAGCATCCTTTGCAGTTCTTTAACTAATCCCTGTTTGACATCAGGAAAGTTGCTGCATCTCAAGCGCACTTCCCTTTTCGTCCTCGCCCACGAAATAGATTTGTAGGAATTGGGCTTCCTGTTCAGGTGGTGGCAGCAGACTTCCTACCAAGTGATATACCTGCCCCTGAACTTTGAAGGTCGGTATGAAGCCGTCTTGTAGAACCTGCTTAGCCCCAAATGATGTCATGTTGAAGCAGCCATTGTATTTCCTCACACGGTTCATGAAGTGGACGTGCTCGGGGTGGCTGCCCATTACCAAGCTGTAAAGAGGCTCGGGCAGAGGTTCGAAGGATGGAAGCTGCACCTTTCCAGCGCTGCAGCACATGCCGGGAGCCTCCTCCTCCCACTTGAGGGCATTGCAGTACTGGCACTTATGGCTCATGGTACCCAGAGCTATAGTCCTGTCTGCCTCATAAGCCACGTCAGGATCATATGCCATGCCTGAGTGAGCCTTGACCTTCCACGGAAGTGCTCTCCTTTCTACTCGTCTTCCAGGATTGCTATGTTCATATCGAGCCTTTGCCGCTCTGTGCACCTCGGGGTTATTTTGTTGGTACCTGGCCACCGCTGATCTGTGCACCTCGGGGTTTTCTTGCTGATACCTGACCACCGCTGCTCTGTGCACCTCGGGGTTTTCTTGCTGGTACCTGACCACCGCTGCTCTGTGCACCTCGGGGTTTATTTTTTGGTACCTGACCACCGCTGCTCTGTGCACCTCGGGGTTTTCTTGCTGGTACCTGACCACCGCTGCTCTGTGCACCTCGGAGTTTATTTTTTGGTACCTGACCACCGCTGCTCTGTGCACCTCAGAGTTTATTTTTTGGTACCTGACCACCGCTGCTCTGTGCACCTCGGGGTTATTCTGCGCATATTTTCTTGCCGCATCTTTAAGTTGCTTCCTCCTTCTAGCGTTGGTGTATCTAGCACGACGTTTGCCGGGAGCCTTCTTGAAGACAGGAAGAGGTGATGACTGTGAGAGGTGTGAGGCGGAGTCAAGCTGAGAGAAGGGTGGTGTGGTGGTCACCATTTCAGGTTCACGTGGCACGTACGCATCGAAATGGCCCTTAGAAAGGTCCTGTGTAAAGCGTAGCCTCCTGACAGGGTGACCTTCAGCACCGAAACTCTCATAGAGCTCACCATTGCGGTAAACCTCGAAGACAAACTCGAACAGTTGCCCAGCCGCCACCAGCTCGCATAAACCACCATAAGTAAAGGGTTGGGACATGTGAGCGAGATACTCAGCAGAGCTGGTGTAATTGTCCCCCTCGCTGTCGTGGGACATAATGGAGAATTCCTCCCAGTTGTCCACCACATGCCTCACGATTAGCTCACGCACCTCCCTAGCCATTAGCTGAGTGTAATACATCAGATAGGAGAGGGACCGGAACAGGCAAGCTCCATCTCCTGTGATGGGGACAATAGTGTGAGGCACCATCTCCCCATTAACATTTAAAAACTCAAGTGCCATACCGACTTAAAAAAAAAAGAGAAGAGACAAAACGCACTGAAAAGTAAAACATAATTCTTCCTTAAATATACATAAAAAACTGCAGTCGGAGCCCGAAGAAGGGTCAATAAGGCCGTTTTTGCGCCCTCTCCCGATTTCCATAAAACACTTTTTTGTATTATACAATCATCAGAAATGTAAAAAATAACAATTACGTAAGAAAAAACTCAATGCATAAAGCCAAAATTAATTAATTATTAGTCTGGGCATACCACTATGGTACACCCACTATGGTACACGTAAGCCCTTAATATTAATGTATTTTTGTTATGCTGAAACATAATAATTGCAGGAATATAAATTATGTAAGCTATCACAGTAATATAATAAATTAAATATTCTACGACATAATAAAAATTCACGAATTAAAATTATGTTTCGTAAATGCATAAAACTGGAACCACCCCCAAATAACCTTGACCTTGATATATGTTGTCGAGGTCACCCTCTTGAGTGACCTTCTGCAGGTTTTAGCCAGCGGACGTTGTTTAATGAAAAGTAATAAACAAAAAAAGTTTCAAAAATATAGCAGTTATTTTGAGTATTGAAAGGCATAAACGACTAATATGTAAGTAGAAATAGTACAGAGAATACATTATATTTAATTCCTGAATTTGTATTATGTACATAATTTTAATTCTTGAATTAAAGAGTTTTTCGGTACCATATCCAATATGTCATCCCATAATAAAAATAAATTAAAATTATGTCTTGACATAAAATTAATTCCTTCAAACGTGAAATACAAAAATCTTATTAATAAATAGCAAAACTGCATGCTATACACAAAGAAATATACATCCAAATGTGGAATTACTTTTATGTCAGGATACAATTTTAATTTATTAAAACGACTAATATGTATGTGGAAATAGTACATGTATGAACGAAGAAAAGTTATTTAAAGCAGCGAATTGTTGGTATATTGAATAGTCTTTTTGTTAAAGCGGAAAATGGTTGATACAGAAAGGTGTATACATATACAATTTTATATGTTAGAAAGCATAAATATAATGTATTTTCAGCTTCAATTTCATCAAAAGCATAAACTGCTATCTGCTTTATTTAAAGCAGTGAATCGCTGATATATTGAACAGTCTTTTTATTAAAGCAAAGAATAGTTGGTATAAAACTGTACAATTAAAGATAGTTTACAGTTATGATCATAAAATTATAGTTAAAGCAGAGAATACATTATATTTAATTATTACCTATATAATATAGATTGAACCTAAAAATACATTATATTTATGCTTTTTAACATATAAAATTGTATATGTATATACCTTTCTGTATCAACCATTTTCCGCTTTAACAAAAAGGCTATTCAGTATACCAACAATTCGCTGCTTTAAATAACTTGTCTTCGTTCATACATGTACTATTTCCACATACATATTAGTCGTTTTAACAAATTAAAATTGTGTCTTGACATAAAAGTAATTCCACATTTGGATGTATATTTCTTTATGTATAGCATGCAGTTTTGCATTTATTAATAAGATTTTTGTATTTCACGTTTGAAGGAATTAATTTTATGTCAAGACATAATTTTAATTTATTAAAACAACTTATATGTATGTGGAAATAGTACATGTATGAACGAAGAAAAGTTATTTAAAGCAGCGAATTGTTAGTATATTAAATAGTCTTTTTGTTAAAGCGGAAAATAGTTGATACAGAAAGGTATATACATATACAATTTTATATGTTAGAAAGCATAAATATAATGTATTTTCAGCTTCAATTTCATCAAAAGCATAAACTGCTATCTGCTTCATTTAAAGCAGTGAATCGCTGATATATTGAACAGTCTCTTTATTAAAGCAAAGAATAGTTGGTATAAAACTGTACAATTAAAGATAGTTTACAGTTATGATCATACAATTATAGTTAAAGCAGAGAATACATTATATTTAATTATTACCTATATAATATAGATTTAGGTTATAAAATCTATGTAAAAATTAAAAATATTGTGGACATAGTAAAAAATAATTCTTCTTACCATGAGCTGTTATCACCTTTATCTTGGGGATGACACATGTTGTGCAAAATAACGTCAATATGGTGACAGAGCAGTATGATACACGAAAATATTTTATTTTCACTTATTAGTCATGAAAAGGGCTTAGATACCCTAGCGGTATACTCAGACCAATAATTAATTTTGGCTTTATGAATCGAGATTTTTCACAATCACAATACAAAAAATTGTTTTATGGAAATCGGGATGGAGCGTGAAAACGGTTTTATTGCCTCTCCTTCTTTATCACAAACTAATTAATTACCCGGATAACTGCGAACACGAAGTAAACGCGAACAATACTTTGTATTGAGTATTGAGTAGCGATGTTCTCCCACTTCTCGCATCCAGCGATAGTCCGATATACGCTCAGTACAATAACAATCTAATATCGCCTTCTCACTTACTCTTTCGCGCGACGTGGTCGTGTCTTCTAAGGGGTGGCAATACATTCCAAGTGCAAATTTCAGTTCGACAGTAAGTGCGACACGCGAAACACGTTTCCAAGGTGGACAATTAAAATGTCTCGTAAGTATTACACGAATTTTATACATCTATGTAATTGCAATAAAAGTTAGGGAAAACTTCAGAAATAAAGATGTTTTTAAAAACTTAAGTTTTTAAAAATACGTAATAAATTATTTAAAAATGTCAAACGGTTATTTTTGACTTGTAGATCTATATACAGGGTGTAAGCGGATACCTCTTTTTATATCGCAAACTAAAAACCCCCAAATATGATAATTTTAATTAAACTTCATTGTGAGCATAGTGATTGTTTATAAAACTAACCTATGTTAGAGAACGGAGTTTTATGCATAACTTTTCACAGTAATGTGAATATTTCGATATAATAAAAGTTGTTTTTTCTAAGGAATATAACGATGTATAACACACTTATTTTACAAATTGTACGAGTTTTGTTAAGTCAAAGTTTTTCGGGTGATTACCGCCTATTCAGTTTCGGCCCTGCGGTGTGGCTTACAATAAGTTCCGACTCTCCTATTTGCGATTGACGTGTGATACGTTGTCACTTGATGACAATGCGAGAGTCGGAACTTAGCCACACCACAGGGCCGAAACTGAAAAGGTAGTCACCCACAAAACTTTGACTTAACAAAATGTATAATTTATAAAATAAGTGTGTTTATCATACATCGTTATATTCTTCAGAAAGAACACTAAAACTTTTATTATATCAAAATATTCACGTTACCGTGAAAAGTTATGCATTTTCCAGAAATAAGCGTTCCATTGTAAAGTTATTTACATGCTCGTCGATTTGACGATTCGCGTATCGATTTCGTTCGCTTTGTTTGCGCTCCACATGTGATGCGTGATGCGTGATGCTCGGGACCGAGCCGGCCCGATCCGTCGCCGCATGTGAAAATGTACAACTTTTTTTATATCGAAATATTCACGTTACCATGAAAAGTTAAGCACACTACTTTGTTCTCTAACATAGATAAATTTTAAAAGAAATCACTATGTTCACAATAGAGTTAAATTAAAATAATTTAATTTGATATCACATTTTTTGGGTCTATCTTCTTTAATTTGCAACATAAAAAGGGGTGGCCACTTATACGCGGACGCCCTGTAAAATATATTTGCTTTTATTTCAGAAAACCCTGATGACATAGAATTAGAGATGGATGAGGAACCCTCCACTTCCATGGATAGAATCGAAAGGTTGCTGCAGCGATTGCTGCAGCAACAGCAGCAGCAACAGCAGCAACAGCAGCAATTGCTGCAGCAGCAATTGCTGCAGCAACAGCAGCAGCAACAGCAGCAGCAGCAGCAATTGCTGCAGCAACAGCAGCAGCAACAGCAGCAACAGCAGCAGCAACAGCAACAGCAGCAGCAGCAACAGCATCAACAATTGCTGGAGCAGCAGAAGCAGCAGCATCAGCAATTTCTGCAACTGCAGCAGCGGCAGCCGCAACAACAGCAACAGCGACAACAGGAACAGATACGACAAAGTAAGTAATAACATTGTACATCTTTTAATATAATGTAAATAATGTATTACTACTCTATTATGTAAAATATATTTATTATTCTTTTTTTATTTCAGATTACAGACGCGGACAGGGTCGTGGCCGTGGGCGTGCCCGGTGGTACCACCGCCGGGCTCGTAACAATAGTAGTAATAATAGTATTAAATACACTATTAATTTTAAGTAACCTCTTAACATGTAGAACACAGAATAATAAAAAATATTTTTCTTTAAATATTTTCAATGAGCTATATTTATCTTTATCTTGGAAACGATATATTGTAGTGCAAAATGACGTTAACATAGTGGCAGAGCAGTATAATGAGCGAAAATGTTTTATTACAAAACAAATAAATAAAGAAAGGGGTCAAAACTAAAACTAAGAATTGAACAATGTCAAATATATGCCAATAAATAATTATAGGGTGTTGTCTGACATGGGGCAGTTGTGCTAAATTTAAATTTGATAACTACTTGGTTAAAAATATTTATTATATATATAGAAAAACGGGTATTAACCGATGTATAAATAAAAATAAGAATATGCAGACCAATATACACATTGACATGAGCTTGCACTGTTTTCGCATTTTGTAATTTTGCTAAAATTAACTTACAATTAGTAAAAATTA
>JASTWR010002007.1:0-28573 GCA_030770355.1 Harpagoxenus sublaevis | reverse complement strand
AGAGAGGAGAGAGATGAGAAAGGTGATAGAGAGAGGGCGGTTTGGAGTCAACAAAATACGTACACTGCGTGGGGGGTGGAAGCTTTTTACTTGAATTGTAAACTTTGGAACCACTGTAATTCAATGAAAAATGATCCTATTTCAAAAAATAAAAATCGTTGTATTCGTCTCAATGCCCAGCTACAACATTCAATGGAACAAAAAATCGACTGCCAATTGAAAAAAATGGCCGCCATGCAGAAGTCTAGAAAGTGGCGCCACCTAACAATTACACTGATGTGGCCAACTTCTGCCTCTCTCGAACCATAAAACTATTGTCCTGAAACAATTTTCCCAATCTCTTTTACTTTAAGAGATATTCAGCTGAATCACTTAAAATGATACACCCTGTATATATATATATATAGAAAAAGTCCCTATTATGGGATAGGATCCTAATATGGGATATTATGTGATAGAATCTCATAATATGTCTCAGTGGAACCTATTAGTTTAGCGTATATATTTCCTCTCTCTATATATATATATATATATTTTGAACAAAATGTATTTTTTTTAGATATAACCATCAAAAGTAAATAACTATAAAAATATTTTTGTAGATGTTCCACATCTTACAGATACAGCAATTTTTTATGCATACAACTATTACCGATATTTAATGTTATCTTTGGTTTGTTTTCTTTGGTGAGGAAAATTATTAAAATTAGTTAAAGTAATACATAAAATAATAACGATATTCTAATTCCCGGTAAATTAACAATATTTGTTGGTTGTTTACAGAGATCATTAATTTCAGTCCATTTGTTGGTGAGTGACCTAACGTATGCAACATAATGTCCTATACCATTTATAATAATAGGTGGTATAAGCCGGATTACGCCACACAAAATATAATATTTATCTTGTACTTGTATTGTAGTTGGAATATCATTTAAATTAGTGTTCAGAAAAGTCTTATCACAGAAACGAATCGAAGTTTCATAAAAATGTTCGATATTTAAACATAAGTAATTACAAATTTGGATCATTCTTCTAGCGGAGTTTGTATGACAGCTCTGACAATAAATAATTTTTTCGCGTATGAACTCATCTACACTCTCATTCAAATGTTGCATACCTTTTTCCCAGACTATTTTCGCGCTTAAATTTAAAACTGGTATATTCCGCGAATTGACTGCACAACATTGAGAATTTTGACACGTTATTGTTTCAATATTTACATCGTATGTTGTCATTAGTTTACTAAATAAATTGCAAACATTGTCTTCACAAGTTATATTGTTATCAGCAGACGGATATAATGAACTTAACAATGTTGCTCGTAATTTGTAAAACGACACTGTAGCTCCGTGTTCAATATAATTATTTACACATGTAAAAAAACCAATAGTTTCTTTTCTCATTTGTGAAGTAACAAAATCCTTAAAGTTTTTAGAGTTGCAACAAGCAACAGATACAACTTCAGTGGCTGAATCAAACGGACAAGTGTTAAAAAGATAAACTTTCTTATTATTAATCATACGTGGAGGTAACCTGTTGCCATTTATAATAAAATCTCTTTTAAACTTTTTTTTAGCAGGTTTTTGGTGGATTACCTTTATGTCAGGACATGGAGTAACATAGGTTCCGCGTTTGTTCAATAAATTCTTGTCATTTTCCGAATTTTTATTTACTTTAATTATCGGTTCAATTACTTTTTTTTCAGCGTTCAACACAATGGAAAAATTGTTATCTGAATGTTGTACAATTGGATAATCCACCATACTTCTCGGAGTTGAATGAACAAAATCTTTTGAATTAACAGCTTTCATTAATTGGTTATACTCATCAGTATTAAAATCATTAGAAGAAAAATTATCCTTTTCATTTCCATTAAATAAATCACATGTATCATTTATTACTTTATTTTTCCAATTTTTTTTTGTTTGTAAAATTAATTGTTCCTCCTTCCGTAAATTTTCCTCATGTTTTTGATTAATAATAATTTTGTTTTTCTTTAACGCATCATAAGCTGCTCTTGCTTCGATAACCTTAGTATTAATTGAGCGTACGTGTTTTATAAAAAATTTATCAAATCGGCACGGTTGACGTTCTTCTAAGACATTTTCTTTGACAAATCGAAAATAATTTTCGGATCGAGCAGACGTTGCAACAGTATTTTTTGAATTAAAACAGTTTAACATAACATTGGTCCACGATGGAAATTGTTTAAATAACCTTTTCAAATCATTGGTAATTTCTGGAAAATAATACATGTTTATATCATTAAAATTAATTGACATATTTGAATTTTGCTCTGAATGCGTTTGCTCTACAATTTGATCAATATAAACCGAAAGATTATCAGCGTTGCAGTTATAATTATAATCTACAGTCTCAACAGAAAATACATTTATTTCATCGTTACAAGAAATGTGTTCTGTACAATTATTGCCATTTACACAAACAGTAGTCTGCCTTATCTGTTTATAATCAATAGAATCATCAAATTTGAAAGTTTCTATTCTTTTCAAAATCCACTGAATTTCTGCATGACATTTACTCTCGTTTTGACAGACAATCAATACTGATTTCATATACTTGTCTAAGTCTTGAAAATTTTCAATTGTAGTCATAAATCCTATACATCGTAAGTAAAAATCTTTTACTGCTGGTTTTGCACGAGATAAACATTTCAGTCTAGCAACACAATGTATCAGATGAGCAACATCAATACAAATAAATGGCCGTGGAACAGATTGAGTTTTTCTAATTAAGAAATCATAACAAATTGACAAATACTTTATATAAAATATTCCATTAATTGCTAAAGTAATTGCATTTTGAAGTGTAATTGACATATCAGTGACTATTTCTAAAGGAACATGTGCGCCAGATGAAATCTATTCTCGTAACCAGAATTCAACGATTCGAGTGTCTTACCGTTCCGAGAGAAGTTGACCACATGGTATTATAATCTTTCCAACGTGAGTAATTATTTGATATAAAAAAATGTGATTACTAGAATTATTTTCTGAACGTGTTATTTTACGGACAACACTGCCTGTCGCGTCAAGAGAAACAGCTGAGCCAAGTTTTATCACGTCATTATAAACGTCAATTTGTTCCGGTGTCCAATACATAAAAAAAAATTTATCAAAGCCTGTTTGTTTAATAGCACGACTAAATTCAACATCACTTTTTAAATGTTCAAGCGATTTCCATACAGTATCTTTAACACCGAATTCTTCATTTTTAGCCTCGAAACGCACTCTATTAATAACATTGTTATTTGGTACCAAAGGACCAATTTGATCGCCATATTTATGATATTTTCTAATTAATTCACTTCTAAATACATTGGCTTTTTTGTGTTTTAAATGCTTTTTAAACGACGTTTTTCGAATCCCGGACACATATCTTTTTTTGGAGTGTAATAAATCTTCAGTATTTAAAGTAACGAATTCGAACGATACATTATCATCATTGGTAAACTGAAATGATCCTTGCCCATAAATTTGAGCTTTACAATTGTGATCACTGCAAAATCCATTAACTTTTACGATATAATTTGTAGCATTATAACAGTTCATGTGTATTACTTTTTGATTTTTGAAAGAATACGCACATGGCAATTTTTCTTGCAAAAAAATTAATTCAGACAAAATATGTGTCCACCCGTTTTTCAAAGAATAATAAATTTCTCCCCTATTATTTACTCTTTCTTCTGGCTTAATATTTAACCATTGTTCTTTCGATAAAACAATTTTGAATTGAACTTTTTTATCATTAAATGGATGTTGCGTATTCCACTTCAAACTGTTAAAACTGCTATCACTATCATTACACGAATCAGAAATATCAATGTCATCAGTTTCACTTAGAATTACACTTTCTTCGCTAAAGTTATTGAAATTATTAAAATTAATCACATTTTTCATCTTTTTATATGTTTCGAAAACATTATGCCGATCTTGATAGACATAAAAATATAAATTAACAGGTTTCATTCGATTGTCCCATGTTGCGCATATGTCTTTCCAAACTAAATTAAATTTAGATTTCAATTTACAGGTTTGATTGTCACAAATTTCAAACTGTATTAAAGTCTTTAAAATTTTAGAATTAGATATTGCAGCACGAGGACCCATTATAATAAAGAAAATTATAAAAACCTTCTTGCACGATATGAAATTTGCAGTAATCGTCTTTTTTTACTATAATTTCAAAATATTGCGAAAAGAAGCTATACCAAAATGTGACCATAACTTAATTGTCAGAATAATCTACATTATTGATATATTATTAATTTAACCTCAATATAACCTGAATCGTCAACCGTGCCAAAATGATAAATTTCTTACAGTGCTAAAAAATTTACTTAATTTGTAAACATCTTGAGATGTCAGAAATCATTACCGTTATTATATACTGTTGTAGTTAATGTAAACGTCAAAACTTCAATAACCTATCTTGACATAATCTTAATTGATTTACTTGTGAACCAACATTTTACTCTGCGAATAGATATTATTCCTGAGGTTGCATTGAATATTGTAACACTTGTCCTACCCTTCAAATTAGAGAATGACCGTGAATCTTCTCCAGTCTTGGCGCTAAGTGCAGGTACGCTGGGTGGCTGGAACCTTGGTTTAGGATAAATGCTGTCTACAATTGGCAGTGATATTACTTGTTTAGAGGAATCTCCAGGCCAATTAGAATGCAAAGCACCGGTTGTAGTTAAACAAGTGTCGCTGAGGGGTTTAAAAACAGATTTCCAGCCATCTTTGTGATATCTCCACCCTTTAGATTTCATTACTATATGTTCTTTTTGTACTGTAAGCCACTAAAAAGCAGTACGTGATGTGATAAATCTGCAGAAAAAGAATACACTCATTTTATTTCATTATTTAACGACCATTGATTATTGATTATTGATTATTTAACGACCATTTAACGACTTATCATAATTTAATTTTCTTACCTGACAGCCAAAACCATAACCTTTATTTAACTATATATCAGGTTCTTTGCCTTATTACAATCAGCAGGATTTTGGAGATACCTTTAAAGTAAATATAAGGTAGCTAGATTAGGTTAGCAAGACTAAAATAACTTAAATTTTGATATATTAAATACTTTAATAGATTATATCATATCGCGCAAGCTGCATTACCTAAATCGTTTCTGAACTAGATCAGATAAATCTTTTGCTTCTTTCTCCCGCCATTTATCGTAACCATCTGCCTTCTTTAATTTATCGATATTTATTATAAGTGACTTTTTATTCTCCAATGCATTTTTCATCACATCCTGTATTTCCTTCTCTTTTTGATCATACGTGAATTCATCAATGTGTTTCTTGAACTTATTTAACTGAGCGATAATGTAATACCTGTAATGCAAAACTAAGCACGTAATTTTTCATGTAACATGTTAAGCATAATTTGTTTTAATGTCTGATCAGTTATTATTATATTTACCACATCTCCTGAACATTGTTCCTCAATCGCCGTCGCAGTTCCTTATATTCTGAAGAGGGAACACCATGTATTGATCCATCTTGATGATCTATCAGGTTATAATAGATCGACACTCTCTCAAGCTTGTCTTGCACGGAGCCGAAGCGGTCCCCTTGTATAGATTTCGATCCTTCTCTGGAAATTATGTTAGTCTATACAATGAAAAGATCGTAGTACTCTGTTTCAAATTTTTGCATTTTTGTATTTTTAGTGTTGCTGAACTTTCCTTTTTTTTACATACATATATACATAATGTGCTGTACGCAAACATACCCTAATATAAAGTTCTTTAATGCATTGTTCTGCTTCTGTAGAATTTCAAAGTCGTTAACCATTTGTGTTAGGCGTTGAGTGTTCTCTTTGTTGGCAGTGTCAGTATCATGGCTTAACAACGAGTTGAACTTGAATATATGAACGATGGATATAATCAGTATCAAAAACCATGTGGCTAGGAATGCTATTCTGAGATTCCCTAACCAACCAGGTTGTCCGGAACAAATCGCTGCCATTTTGAACAGATTGTTTCCGTTTGTGTCACATTACAGACACTGAAAATATAACAAGTAACGTCAAATTAATGGACTACACAAAAGAGATCCTTGATTTCTTTTCAAATTTGTACACACAATTTTATTTCATTTTCACTCCAAGCAAAAGGCTGGGGCTATACTATGCGTGTTCTTAAGTCCTGACACGAACAAGTCAAGCCGCACGGTACGGAGTGGCGTTAATTACCTTCACTATGTGATAGTTCGCAGCCTCTGTTGTACCTTTGCCCTTCGAGCTCATCTCTTGCCCGACATGACATGCACGTACGTCGTACAATGCTGGGTCTACAGTGCGAGTCGCAAAGTCATGAGTCACAAGAATTAACCAATCACAGTCAAATTTTAGGAGAATAATCGACTGTGATTGGTCAATTTTCTTACGGCCTTACGATTGACTAAAGGTGCCTTTTCACGTTGACGTTCGATCGACTCGACGCTCATCTTCAGTGAGCAAAAATCTTTAGAAATAATATTTTTTATTTACATATATGTTCGTAAAATATTATTACTTAAGCCCATTCTACAATAGCCGTAAAAGTATGCAGTAAGACGTGAGCAGTAAGGTACCATTTCATGGCGCAGCGTGCTGCCGCAGCAGATTGCTGCTATTGGTTGTGAAGTTCAACTGAACGAACAGCAAAGCAGCACAGCTGAAAACGAACACGCAACCTATTGAGTAAGTTTCCACCGAGGATTCGTACTGGGTCAGAGTCGGGTCAGAATCGAGTTTGAGTGAGCGCTCTTGCGGTGGAAACACCAAACTCGAACGTAAACTCTACCCAAACAAAATTTTAAGGTAGGGTCTAAATGAGGTTCGATGGAAACGACAAGAGTTGAGTTAGCGTTACTGTAGTGTTGTCAATTTGATAAATGAGTTTATACATAAGTCTTCCAGAAGACGTTTTACTTCATACTGTCGAGTTTGTAATATGAGAAATAATTTATGCATATTACTTTGGTACTGTGCAACTAATATTATAGCTCTCGGATCCATAATATTTTAAATGTTCTGATAGTCACATAACCTTCAAGCTACTGTTGACATTTTGCACAGTTGGTAACGTTCAACCTGGCTGCAACCCTGGTGTAACTCTGGTGTAACACTGGTTCGGTGGAAACAGGCAAGTCAACCCAACTCTGACTCGACTCTAACCCGATTCTGACCCGGTTCGAACCCTCGGTGGAAACTTAGTCATTGATTTCGGTCACAATAAGTAGTCATAATTATTTCTAATGAAAAAATATTCCTGTCTGGACACATAGCTCTGTCATAAACAAAAAATGGTATTAAGTGAGATATAAAAATATATTTATTGTTATTAAATTTTGGTCACGTGACCGATTTGCTGCTGCAGCATGCTGCATATGAAAAGGTACCTGTAAGCTATTGACCAACCACTGTCAATTATTGTTGAATACTTGAATTGTAAAAATCCCATTATGGGCCGTCTACAATGAAGAATCGTAGGCCATAGCAGTAAGAAATTGACCAATAAGCTACGGCCTACGATTCTTCATTGTAGACGGCCTATAATGGGATTTTTACAATTCAAGTATTCAACAATAATCGACAGTGGTTGGTCAATAGCTTACTGCTCAGGTCTAAGTGCATACTTTTACGGCTATTGTAGATCCTCAAATTCGACTGTGATTGGTCAATTCTTGTGACTCACGACTTTGCGACTCGCACTGTAGACCCCATTGTACGACGTACGTGCATGTCATGTCGGGCAAGAGATGAGCTCGAAGGGCAAAGGTACAACAGAGGCTGCGAACTATCACATAGTGAAGGTAATTAACGCCACTCCGTACCGTGCGGCTTGACTTGTTCGTGTCAGGACTTAAGAACACGCATAGTATAGCCCCAGCCTTTTGCTTGGAGTGAAAATGAAATAAAATTGTGTGTACAAATTTGAAAAGAAATCAAGGATCTCTTTTGTGTAGTCCATTAATTTGACGTTACTTGTTATATTTTCAGTGTCTGTAATGTGACACAAACGGAAACAATCTGTTCAAAATGGCAGCGATTTGTTCCGGACAACCTGGTTGGTTAGGGAATCTCAGAATAGCATTCCTAGCCACATGGTTTTTGATACTGATTATATCCATCGTTCATATATTCAAGTTCAACTCGTTGTTAAGCCATGATACTGACACTGCCAACAAAGAGAACACTCAACGCCTAACACAAATGGTTAACGACTTTGAAATTCTACAGAAGCAGAACAATGCATTAAAGAACTTTATATTAGGGTATGTTTGCGTACAGCACATTATGTATATATGTATGTAAAAAAAAGGAAAGTTCAGCAACACTAAAAATACAAAAATGCAAAAATTTGAAACAGAGTACTACGATCTTTTCATTGTATAGACTAACATAATTTCCAGAGAAGGATCGAAATCTATACAAGGGGACCGCTTCGGCTCCGTGCAAGACAAGCTTGAGAGAGTGTCGATCTATTATAACCTGATAGATCATCAAGATGGATCAATACATGGTGTTCCCTCTTCAGAATATAAGGAACTGCGACGGCGATTGAGGAACAATGTTCAGGAGATGTGGTAAATATAATAATAACTGATCAGACATTAAAACAAATTATGCTTAACATGTTACATGAAAAATTACGTGCTTAGTTTTGCATTACAGGTATTACATTATCGCTCAGTTAAATAAGTTCAAGAAACACATTGATGAATTCACGTATGATCAAAAAGAGAAGGAAATACAGGATGTGATGAAAAATGCATTGGAGAATAAAAAGTCACTTATAATAAATATCGATAAATTAAAGAAGGCAGATGGTTACGATAAATGGCGGGAGAAAGAAGCAAAAGATTTATCTGATCTAGTTCAGAAACGATTTAGGTAATGCAGCTTGCGCGATATGATATAATCTATTAAAGTATTTAATATATCAAAATTTAAGTTATTTTAGTCTTGCTAACCTAATCTAGCTACCTTATATTTACTTTAAAGGTATCTCCAAAATCCTGCTGATTGTAATAAGGCAAAGAACCTGATATATAGTTAAATAAAGGTTATGGTTTTGGCTGTCAGGTAAGAAAATTAAATTATGATAAGTCGTTAAATGGTCGTTAAATAATCAATAATCAATAATCAATGGTCGTTAAATAATGAAATAAAATGAGTGTATTCTTTTTCTGCAGATTTATCACATCACGTACTGCTTTTTAGTGGCTTACAGTACAAAAAGAACATATAGTAATGAAATCTAAAGGGTGGAGATATCACAAAGATGGCTGGAAATCTGTTTTTAAACCCCTCAGCGACGCTTGTTTAACTACAACCGGTGCTTTGCATTCTAATTGGCCTGGAGATTCCTCTAAACAAGTAATATCACTGCCAATTGTAGACAGCATTTATCCTAAACCAAGGTTCCAGCCACCCAGCGTACCTGCACTTAGCGCCAAGACTGGAGAAGATTCGCGGTCATTCTCTAATTTGAAGGGTAGGACAAGTGTTACAATATTTAATGCAACCTCAGGAATAATATCTATTCGCAGAGTAAAATGTTGGTTTACAAGTAAATCAATTAAGATTATGTCAAGATAGGTTATTGAAGTTTTGACGTTTACATTAACTACAACAGTATATAATAGCGGTAATGATTTCTGACCTTTCAAGATGTTTACAAATTAAGTAAATTTTGTAGCACTGTAAGAAATTTATCATTTTGGCACGGTTGATGATTCAGGTTATATTGAGGTTAAATTAATAATATATCAATAATGTAGATTATTCTGACAATTAATTAGTTATGGTCACATTTTGGTATAGCTCCTTTTCGCAATATTTTGAAATTATAGTAAAAAAAGACAATTACTGTCTTTTTCTTTATAATAATGGGTCCTCGTGCTGCAATATCTAATTCTCAAATTATAAAGACTTTAATACAGTTTGAAATTTGTGACAATCTCAAACCGGTAAATTAAAATCTAAATTTAATTTAGTTTGGAATTCTGGTTACGAGAATGGATTTCATCTGGCGCACATGTTCCTTTAGAAATAGTCACTGATATGTCAATTACACTTCAAAATGCAATTACTTTAGCAATTAATGGAATATTTTATAAAAAGTATTTGTCAATTTGTTATGATTTCTTAATTGGAAAAACTCAATCTGTTCCACGGCCATTTATTTGTATTGATGTTGCTCATCTGATACATTGTGTTGCTAGACTGAAATGTTTATCTCGTGCAAAACCAGCAGTAAAAGATTTTTACTTACGATGTATAGGATTTATGACTACAAATGAAAATTTTCAAGACTTAGACAAGTATATAAAATCAGTATTGATTGTCTGTCAAAACGAGAGTAAATGTCATGCAGAAATTCAGTGGATTTTGAAAAGAATAGAAACTTTCAAATTTGATGATTCTATTGATTATAAACAGATAAGGCAGACTACTGTTTGTGAAAATGGCAATAATTGTACAGAACACATTTCTTGTAACGATGAAATAAATGTATTTTCTGTTGAGACTGTAGATTATAATTATAACTGCAACGCTGATAATCTTTCGGTTTATATTGATCAAATTGTAGAGCAAACGCATTCAGAGCAAAATTCAAATATGTCAATTAATTTTAATGATATAAACATGTATTATTTTCCAGAAATTACCAATGATTTGAAAAGGTTATTTAAACAATTTCCATCGTGGGCCAATGTTATGTTAAACTGTTTTAATTCAAAAAATACTGTTGCAACGTCTGCTCGATCCGAAAATTATTTTCAATTTGTCAAAGAAAATGTCTTAGAAGAACGTCAACCGTGCCGATTTGATAAATTTTTTATAAAACACGTACGCTCAATTATTACTAAGGTTATCGAAGCAAGAGCAGCTTATGATGCGTTAAAGAAAAACAAAATTATTATTAATCAAAAACATGAGGAAAATTTACGGAAGGAGGAACAATTAATTTTACAAACAAAAGAAAATTGGAAAAATAAAGTAATAAATGATACATGTGATTTATTTAATGGAAATGAAAAGGATAATTTTTTTTCTAATGATTTTAATACTGATGAGTATAACCAATTAATGAAAGCTGTTAATTCAAAAGATTTTGTTCATTCAACTCCGAGAAGTATGGTGGATTATCCAATTGTACAACATTCAGATAATAATTTTTCCATTGTGTTGAACGTTGAAAAAAAAGTAATTGAACCGATAATTAAAGTAAATAAAAATTCGGTAAATGACAAGAATTTATTGAACAAACGCGGAACCTATGTTACTCCATGTCCTGACATAAAGGTAATCCACCAAAAACCTGCTAAAAAAAAGTTTAAAAAAGATTTTATTATAAATGGCAACAGGTTACCTCCACGTATGATTAATAATAAGAAAGTTTATCTTTTTAACACTTGTCCGTTTGATTCAGTGACTGAAGTTGTATCTGTTGCTTGTTGCAACTCTAAAAACTTTAAGGATTTTGTTACTTCACAAATGAGAAAAGATACTATTGGTTTTTTTACATGTGTAAATAATTATATTGAACACGGAGCTACAGCGTCGTTTTACAAATTACGAGCAACATTGTTAAATTCATTATATCCGTCTGCTGATAACAATATAACTTGTGAAGACAATGTTTGCAATTTATTTAGTAAACTAATGACAACATACGATGTAAATATTGAAACAATAACGTGTCAAAATTCTCAATGTTGTGCAGTCAATTCGCGGAATATACCAGTTTTAAATTTAAGCGCGAAAATAGTCTGGGAAAAAGGTATGCAACATTTGAATAAGAGTGTAGATGAGTTCATACGCGAAAAAATTATTTATTGTCAGAGCTGTCATACAAACTCCGCTAGAAGAATGATCCAAATTTGTAATTACTTATGTTTAAATATCGAACATTTTTATGAAACTTCGATTCGTTTCTCTGATAAGACTTTTCCGAACACTAATTTAAATGATATTCCAACTACAATACAAGTACAAGATAAATATTATATTTTGTGTGGCGTAATCCGGCTTATACCACCTATTATTATCAATGGTATAGGACATTATGTTGCATACGTTAGGTCACTCACCAACAAATGGACTGAAATTAATGATCTCTGTAAACAACCAACAAATATTGTTAATTTACCGGCAATTAGAATATTGTTATTATTTTATGTATTACTTTAACTAATTTTAATAATTTTCCTCACCAAAGAAAACAAACCAAAGATAACATTAAATATCGGTAATAGTTGTATGCATAAAAAATTGCTGTATCTGTAAGATGTGGAACATCTACAAAAATATTTTTATAGTTATTTACTTTTGATGGTTATATCTAAAAAAAATACATTTTGTTCAAAGTATATATATATATATATAGAGGAAATATATATGCTAAACTAATAGGTTCCACTGAGACATATTATGAGATTTTATCACATAATATCCCATATTAGGATCCTATCTCATAATAGGGGACTTTCCTCTATATATATATATATATACACATATGGTTCATTGCACATATAGTTAACAATTACATTATATAAGCAGGCACGGTATGTGTGTGAGTGTATGTGTGTATATGTATGTATATAATAAAAAAATTGTAAAAACTAGAAAAACGGCGCTATTGTACACACACAAAATATTTATGCTATATTAATATTTATAATGACTTTATAATGACGATATATTTACTACAATTAATAAACAAAATATAAAAGTGTTGTTTTAAATAATGTACCCTTTCATATTATAATTATGTTAAAATGAGAATATACATGTTGCATATATATAATTATTTTTTATTTATGGTTGAGTAGACCGTAGGAAATGGAATTCAGCCATTTCGCTTACGGCTTTAATTAAGACCCTTGCACAATGCCAGGCAACAGGCAATAGGAACAGGGAATAGAAATTAGAAATGTATGAGTGCAGAACAGTGACACAGGCAATAGGTAAAGAGTTTCCGTCACGTTGGAAATTCTGTGCCTATTGCCTGTTGCGAACCAATCATAGCATTCGAATTTTTTAGGTTATAATTAACGATTTTTTGGTTATTTCCTGTTGCTATTACCTGTTTCCTGACCGATCACATTTGAACAATTTGACCAATTGACCAATGCGATTGGTCAATTCAGGAGCCGTGTATCAATGCATTGTGTTCCTATTCCCTATTTCTATTGTCTGTATCTTTGTATTGTGTTGCGCCCCTAACAGTTCAATATTATTAATATATGAAATTTATTAACGTATGTAATTTATTAACACAGAATAGAAGAACAGAGAAATAGCGCTAAGGAACAGTGATAAAATGTCATTTTATATTCTGTACATATGTTAATATTAAACTGTTCCTTATCCCTTATTTTTTTTATTGTGCCCTTTACGCGTTGTTGTTCGTTGCCGTCCTTGGACAGGACCAGACACGTTTCAACACGTTACGCGCGCATCCTTTGTCTGGACCATATTTTGGAGTTTCTAATTTTCCTTAGAGAGACTGCTACACACACTAACAATCTCATTCTCTAAACAAAAAAGAAAATCTGGCAGGATGGACTGTTAAGGCTTTCACACATAAAATTCCTTAAGGCCATTGCACGTAACAATGTTTTAGTTGTAATCGTAAGGCCGTAAGAAAATAGACCAATCACACTCAATTATTTTTCAAGCGCGAGAAGAATAGTCGACTGTGATTGGTCTATTTTCTTACGGCCTTACGATTAAAACTAAAACTTTGTTACGTGCAATGGCCTTTAGAGACGTAAAGCATACGCTTAAGATAATTGATCAATCTCAATCGAGTTTGTAATCTACGGATGATGGAGCAATTAAGAAGCGATCGTTTTATGTTAGATATACTTGCAGAGAACTATAGGAAATACGTTATTCCAAAAAAATAAGTGGTTTTTTGCTAAGATGTCATTAAAAATTAATTATACGAATGGAGCAATTGAATATCTCAATAGAGCAAGCGAGAAACAGTTGTTCTAGCAAAAATCAATAGGAAATGTTTACTAAACTCTTTGAGATATGATTATAAACGATAGAGCTGTTATATTTCGTTTGAATATTCCGCCGTTGGCTGCCGAACCATGTAGTTACAATAGGCGGCCGATAGGCGGCGGCGGCGTCATTTGTGAAATGATCAATTTGTTAATTTTTTAATAAAAATGCAGTAAATCATTAAATTAATGATGGAGCAATTAAGGAGCGATCGTTTTATGTTGGATATACTTGCAGAAAACTATAGGAAACACGTTATTCTAAAAAAAAGTGGTTTTTTGCTAAGATGTCATTAAAAATTAATTATACGAATGGAGCAATTGAATATCTCAATAGAGCAAGCGAGAAACTGTTGTTCTAGCAAAAATCAATAGGAAATGTTGACTAAACTCTTTGAGATATAGTTATAAACGATAGAGCTGTTATATTACGTTAGAATATTCCGCCGTTGGCTGCCGAACCATGTAGTTACAATAGGCGGCCGATAGGCGGCGGCGGCGTCACTTGTGAAATGATTAATTTATTAATTTTTCAATGAAATATGCAATAAATCATTAAAATAATGATGGAGCAATAAGGAGCAATTAAGGAGCAATCGTTCTACACCGGTTTTAATTGCATAGAGTTATTAGAAATATGTTTTTGAGTGAAACTTAGAAAATTTTAGTTTTTTGTAAATATCTTTGAAAATAATCATTTTAAAAGGGGAGCAATTGTTGATTCCGAGGGAGCAATCAGGGATCAATCGTTTGAGCTATAGTTCATTAAAAAATATGAACTTCCAGCGCCAACTTATTTCCGGTGCAGATGAGGCGTTTAATGAGGAAAGGAGACAAATGTTGGACCAAATCCAAGTATTGTCAAGCGAATTAGAGCAATTGAGGACACAGATGCGCGAGCGTCGTGAATCCGTCGCATCAAATAATACGAATCGCGGTCTACCGCCGAACTTATTCGACGCGACGACAATAGATGAGCGAGCGTACGGTGGCGGTAGAACGGCCGAAGCCGCGTTACAATTAGTTCCAATGCAGGCTCGACTTCCTAGAGGTGGATGGATAAAAAATCCATTTGACGAGTTAACATATTCCGGAAAAACGGACAAGCAGAATCCGATAAGATTCGTTGAAAAATTCGAAAAGCTAGCGAATTATGAAAACGTCACCGAAGAAGAGCAACTTTTTTATTTCGGTCGATGTATGAGAGGGGCAGCAAGCCAGTGGCACGAGCTCCAGGTAGCCAATGACATTCATGAGATGAAACAGTTATTTAAGAGTCACTTTTGGAATTGTCAGGCTCAGATGAGATTTAGACAAAAAGTCTATTTTGGCAAATTTAAGCCGGGAGAAATGTCCATGACGGAATACGCGTTAAACATAGCGCGACAAGCGAAAACTTTGATCCCACCAATGACGGACGAGGAAATAGTCCAAACGGTGCGGGAACATTTTGACTTGGACGTTGCTAGAGAATTGAGGCCGTTTGTTGTCAAAAGCGTAAATGACATGATATCTATGCTCGATACTATTGAAAATGAGCGAGAAACGCGAAAAATGCCTAATTAAGCGCGAAAGCCGCAAGAGAAACCGCAAAATCGTTTAACCAATCACACAGAGGATAGAAGCTATGGCCGAAATAACGCTGGAGCCAGACGAAATGACGACCGTTATAATAATTTTGCCAAAAAGGACTCGACGAAGTATTCGCCGTTTAACAAGTCAAAATCATGGCGGAAAACGGAATCGCCAGAGGCAAGGCGTAAAAATGGCGTTGACATAGTGGAAATGCCAGACAGTGACGATGCGGACGGCAAAGCAAAGGTAACGCGTTATGTACGCGTAAATGACAAATATAAGAAACGGGAGTACGAAAAACCCGAATACAGCAAGAAAAGGTCTGAAAAGCCGGAAAATCGAGCAAGAAAGGTTGCAGCGATAACGGCGAAGACAGAAGATATCGCGAACGAAGACGCAGTCAGCACTACATCAGTAGAGATGGAGAAGAACTGCTGCGCTGTTACACGCGAACTCGGAAAATTAAATGACGGAAATCCGATCAATATAATTCGAACGAGAGAGATAATTGAAGATCTGGACGAAGATCTCAGAGAAGCTCAGTCGAAAAATTTGAAAAAGGCGGACATGCCTATGATACAAATGAAATTTGGCACTTGTGTGGCGAAAGCGTTAATCGACACTGGTGCGCAGATCACAGCCATCACAAAAGTTTTTCACAAACAATTAGAGGAGAACGGGGTTCCAATGGAGGTTCTTCCCATAAAGAGATTTAGACTGAGGGGAGCTTTCGCTGAAAGAGGCTCAACAGTCGCTCAGAAAGCGCGACTAATCTTCAAATATAGAGAAGAGAAATATTCTCACGAATTTTTTATCGTAGAAAATTTAGCCTATGATGTGGTACTCGGAATCAACTTTCTCGTAAAATATCGAATGCTGTTAGCGTGCGACAAGGAGATCGACATAAAATTCCGAAGAGCCATGGATCCGGAAATCGCAATTCACGTGATCCAAAAAGATGAGGCAGAGACAATGTTACAAGAGATTCTTGATAAACATGAAAAAATGTTCGATGGAAAAATCGGCAAAGTGACACATTACGAGCACAAGATTGAAATGTGCATAAATAAACCGTTTAAAAAGAAGACGTATCCAATTCTAGAAGTCCATATGGAACGAGTGAGAGAGTATATCGGTGAATTAGAGCATAAGGGTATTATTTCTAAGAGAGCCACGCAATACGTAAATCCGTTGGTGGTAGTGATTTAAAAAAATGGGAATATTCGTTTGTGTCTCGACGCGCGAGAATTAAACAAACACATGACGAACGACCATGCACAGCCTCCGACAATCGAAGATGTATTTAGGCGTATAGGCAGAAAGAAGTATTTCACCACGCTAGATATCACCAATGCCTTCTGGCAAATACCATTGGAGAAAAATTCTCAACAGTTCACAGGATTCCTATTCGAAGGACAGACGTATGTTTTCAGACGAATGCCATTCGGATTAAAAACAGCAGGAGCGTCGTTTACCAGAGCGATGGATGATGCTCTGGGAGTCAACGAGTTCACAACAATTTATCTGGATGACGTCATGATCGCATCCGAAACATTAGAGGAACATCTATATCATATTGATTGGGTCCTAACGAGATTAGAAAATGTTGGATTCAAATTAAATAGAGAGAAATGTGAATTCTTACAGGAAGAGATAAAATTCCTTGGACACACCTTCAGCGAAATAAAGGCTGAAATTAACGAAGAAACTAGAGCAAAAGTTGCAAGTTTCGAGAAACCGAGGAGAAAGAAGGATGTACAATCTTTTTTGGGATTGGTCAATTGGGACCGGAGATTCATAAAAAATCTCGCAAGATTGACCAGACCGTTGGAAGAATTGCTTAAAAAGGGCCAAAAATTCACATGGACCAATGAGCATCAGACAGCATTTAACGAAATAAAGGTAGCTTTTCAAGAAGCGCCAGACTTATATCTGATCAGACGAGGATACAAATTTGGAATTTTCGTTGATGCAGCGCAAACAGGTCTTGGAGCCAGACTCTATCAATACAAGGAAGGTTCCGAGGAAAAACAAACTGTGGCATATGCAAGCAGGAGCTTGAAAGGAGCCGAACTGAATTACACGATCACAGAATTAGAGTGCTTAGCGCTTGTATGGGCGGTAAGAAAATGGTACACGTTGTTGCTAGGACGACATATCAAAGTCCACACAGATCACCAAGCATTAAAATTTCTAGGTACCTGTGTACAGAATAACGGAAGAATCGCGAGATGGTTCGCATTCTTGCAGAAGTTCGAATTGGAGATCGAACACTTACCAGGAAAAGAAAATATAATAGCGGATACACTTTCCCGCCAGAGGTTAATAACTCCAGACGAAAAACAAATAGCAATGATCCAGAATGCTAGACAAGGTACGGATACATCAAAATGGATACGAGTGATCAGAGATGCTCAACAAGCTGACGAAGAGTTACAACAAGCAGCCATAGATCATCCAAAGGAAATCTATGACAGAGACGGCATTTTGAGAATCAAATATCCGGTAGGAGATAGAATTGTATTACCGCGAAGAGTTACGTGGACAATCGCGAAGTTAACACACGAATTACTCGTACACTTCGGTACGGATAATGTACTTGATTTTTTAAAGAGATATTTTTACGGACATAATTTCGCGCGAGTAGCCCGCGACGTTGTAGCGTCTTGCGTGACGTGTCAAGCGACTAAGTTTTACACGCGAGCGGTCGTAGGGACTCAATATTATCAGTTACCCGATGCGCTTGGAGACACATTGTCAATCGACTTATTCGGACCGTTACCTCGTACTGAAGAGGGATATCGATACGTATTGGTCGTAATGGACCAGTTCTCGAAATATGTTAAATTGTACCCGATGAACGGACAAAGTTTGGATTCGATTATCGAAAAGTTAGGTGATTTTTTCACGGAGATAGGTATTCCGAAAACGATCTTGACTGACAATGCAGGGCAGTTTTTGACTCGTAGATGGGAGCGATTCGCGTATAGTAAGGGTTTTGAGATACGTAGGACCACTCCGTATAATCCACAATCGAACCCAGTAGAAAGGGTTATGCGCAAATTAGGCCGATTAATGCGAGCGTATAGCTGTCACCGTCATCAGGCTTGGCACAGGATTGTAAGTCGGGCGGAAAAGGTTATTAATAATACCACACATGCGTTCACCGGCTTTACACCGTGCGAGCTGCATGATGGCGAGATTGATCATTTGGCGATTAATCCAGCGCTGATACCCTTGGACGACGAGGACGTCACATGGGAGCAGAAAGTTGAAGCAGCCAGGCAGAAATTAGCCGAAGCAGCGAGAAAACGGAAATTACAGGCTGACAAGCACGGGACAGCCGAATACCAAGAAGGACAATTCGTATGGGTAAAAGAGCACAAAGTGTCCGACGCGAGCAAAGACCGTATCGGCAAGCTCTATCCCATATATGCGGATCCGTACCGCATTAGGAGCGTAATCAGACCAAACGCATACCTGATAGAAAATCTGAACGGCCAGGTGGTGTGCGCGGCAAATTCCAGAAATCTAAGACGGCATAGAGAAGTACATCTCCAAGAAGTGTCAGAGGACGACGATGATGTCAACGATGACGGGGAGTCAGTCGACGACGTAGAGCCGATCGTTGAAATCCGACGACCTGTCGGAGGAAGAACTCCACTGCGAGGAGAAGTAGAACGACAATCCCCGAAAGATCGAGGAATGACGGGGAGTCAAGCCACGAGGGAAATATAAGTGACCCTTGGCAAAGAGAAAAGGCGAGAATATACGAAGAAGCCGAATTGGAAAGTCAGTCCAGTGACAAGGACACGAGTGAGATAGAAGAGGAGCGTGAGAGGGAAACCGCTCAACGCGAAATCGAACGCGAGGACGTAATAAGTCTGAGCGATAGCGATCGTAACGAAACACGATCCAGTTTCGACGAACCGATCGAAATTCGAGACAACAGCGAAGAAGACGCAAATCAACCAATCAGAATACGAGACAGCAGCGAGGAACCTGAATGAAATAAGACGATTAAACATGATACATCATTATCGAGCAGCAACAGCGATGAGACATCCGACGGAGAATCCACCAATCAGAAGATGGCAAACCTGAAAAAGAAAGGAAAAGGGTTAAATTTTGCCGAAAAACGAAAAAGGAACGTCACTCCAAGAATGACGGGGAGTGAGAGAGGAAGAAGAAGTAACAGCGAAATGTGTTCGGAAAACAGTGCGAATAACAAGATATCGCTAATGGAGATCAGCAGCGATGACTCGGAATTCGAAATGAATTTCGTCAGAACAGCGGATTTCCGAACAAACACCCTGAAATTCGATGAAACTTTGAATGATAATACCGAAATAACGATCTGGAATCGATTTCCCAACGAAAATATCGACTGGAGACTATCAGCCAATCAGATAGCCTCGCGAAATACAAATCAGCCCGGAGGAAATCGCAACGCAAGATGGCGCTGGTCAGATGGCAGCACAGTGCGTGCAACGACGGCGCGAGGACCTCAGTGAAATTGGCCGGACAACTTCAACGTATCAAACTTTCATTAATTGGTATCGATTGGTGGTCGTTTGGTGGTCTTTGGTAGTCTAGTCCGATCGTTTGGTGGTTAGTCGTTTTCCTGTAAAATAAAAATTAAATTTTGGGTGTGAAGTTAGCCGGACAATTTTTATTTTTCAACCAATTTAACTTTCTCATATCACATTCGACGCGGAATCGTTTGGTGGTCACGAATATCGTCGTTAAAACGTTTGGTGGTCAATCGTTTTCCCAAAAAACAGAAAAAACTGTATGCGCATAATGGCGGAAGTATCACTCCGCGCCATTAACCTGAAAAATGATATTATCAACCAAATTGACTTTGATAGGGCTCATTCGACGCGGAATCGTTTGGTGGTCACGAATATGGTCATTAAAACGTTTGGTGGTCAATCGTTTTCATACACAATAGAAAAAACCGCATGCCCACGGCATTGGTCGTATGACTCCGTGAAATTAGCTGGATAAATTATATTTATCAATCAAATTGACTTTGATAGGGCTCATTCGACGCGGAATCGTTTGGTGGTCACGAATATCGTCGTTAAAACGTTTGGTGGTCAATCGTTTTCTTAAAAAACTATATGCGCATAGTGGCGGAAGTATGATCACTCCGCGCCATTAAGCTGAAAAATGATATTTATCAACCAAATTGACTTTGATAGGGCTCATTCGACGCGAAATCGTTTGGTGGTCACAAATATGGTTATTAAAACGTTTGGTGGTCTATCGTTTTCCTTAAAAAATAAAAAAAACCGCATGCCCACGGCATTGGTCGTATGACTCCGTGAAATTAGCTGGATAAATTATATTTATCAATCAAATTGACTTTGATAGGGCTCATTCGACGCGGAATCGTTTGGTGGTCACGAATATCGTCATGAAAACGTTTGGTGGTCAATCGTTTTCATAAAAAATAGAAAAAACCGCATGCCCACGGCATTGGTCGTATGACCGTGAAATTAGCTGGATAAATTATATTTATCAATCAAATTGACTTTGATAGGGCTCATTCGACGCGGAATCGTTTGGTGGTCACGAATATCGTCGTTAAAACGTTTGGTGGTCAATCGTTTTCTTAAAAAACTATATGCGCATAGTGGCGGAAGTATGATCACTCCGCGCCATTAAGCTGAAAAATGATATTTATCAACCAAATTGACTTTGATAGGGCTCATTCGACGCGGAATCGTTTGGTGGGCACGAATATGGTCATTAAAACGTTTGGTGGTCAATTGTTTTCATAAAAAATAGAAAAAACCGCATGCCCACGGCATTGGTCGTATGACTCCGTGAAATTAGCTGGATAATTTATATTTATCAATCAAATTGACTTTGATAGGGCTTATTCGACGCGGAATCGTTTGGTGGTCACGAATATCGTCATGAAAACGTTTGGTGGTCAATCGTTTTCCTAAAAAATAGAAAAAACTGTATGCGCATAATGGCGGAAGTATCACTCCGCGCCATTAACCTGAAAAATGATATTTATCAACCAAATTGACTTTGATAGGGCTCATTCGACGCGGAATCGTTTGGTGGTCACGAATATCGTCGTTAAAACGTTTGGTGGTCAATCGTTTTCCCAAAAAATAGAAAAAACTGTATGCGCATAATGGCGGAAGTATCACTCCGCGCCATTAACCTGAAAAATGATATTTATCAACCAAATTGACTTTGATAGGGCTCATTCGACGCGGAATCGTTTGGTGGGCACGAATATGGTCATTAAAACGTTTGGTGGTCAATCGTTTTCATACAAAATAGAAAAAACCGCATGCCCACGGCATTGGTCGTATGACTCCGTGAAATTAGCTGGATAAATTATATTTATCAATCAAATTGACTTTGATAGGGCTCATTCGACGCGGAATCGTTTGGTGGTCACGAATATCGTCGTTAAAACGTTTGGTAGTCAATCGTTTTCATACAAAATAGAAAAAACTATATGCTATAATGGCGGAAGTATCACTCCGCGCCATTAACCAGAAAAATGATATTTATCAACCAAATTGACTTTGATAGGGCTCATTCGACTCGAAATCGTTTGGTGGTCACGAATATGATCATTAAAACGTTTGGTGGTTATCTGTTTCGCTAAAAAATATACAAAACCCGTATGCGCATTTTAGGTGAGAATGGGTGCTTGTGTTGGTCGTAGGTCTAGACGGTACGTAGGCTCGTGATTGGCGTAACAGCAGGGTACTTATTTTTGAAATTATTCGTTATGAAACGAATTCGTTTATGAACGAAAAGATGCGTCAACAGGTTTCCAATTGGCGCTCAACTAGGAAATCCCCACCTTTTTGTTCATAAACGATTCGTTTCATAACGAACGATTTCAAAAATAGGTACATACAAACGGCGTCATTAATACCTGGATACCAAAATTGAATGTGTTTCGGAAACTCACTCTTCGTCTCTTTCTAACTGTCCCCCTTAGAAAGAGACGAAGAGTGAGTTTCCGAAATGCATCCAATTTTGGTGTCCAGGCATTAATGACGCCGTCTGTACATACCAGTACGGGGATTCTCTAACTTTGTAACGACAATTTTTCGGATCACTAACACGATATTCAGCTAGTTTCAACCAATTACGACTCAGCGTTGAAAAGAATATTCTCTAAACGATAGCGAAAATTGTCGTTAAAAGTTTGAGAATCCCCGTACAGGACGCGATGTGAATCGGCCAGTTATGTGCTCCAGCCGTCACGATATATCTCATCATCAACTTGTCTGCAATATTATGGGTGCTTACCATACAAATGTGTATTCCATTTGAGAAGCGATACCTTTCAGAGTAGGATATATAAATCAAGTATTCCGATATTGATGAACCCTTGTTTCGACGTGTTTTCTTCTCACGTGTTTTGAATATGGTCATTTGTACATTTACACTTTAACTTTTATTGCATCCAATTTTGGTGTCCAGGCATTAATGACGCCGTCTGTACATACCAGGACGCGATGTGAATCGGCCAGTTATTGTGCTCCAGCCGTCACGATGTATCTTCATCATCAACTTGTCTGCAATATTATGGGTGATTTCCATACAAATGTGTATTCCATTTGAGAAGCGATACCTTTCAGAGTAAGATATATAAATCAAGTATTCCGATATTGATGAACCCTTGTTTCGACGTGTTTTCTTCTCACGTGTTTTGAATATGGTCATTTGTACATTTACACTGACTTTTATTGGCAAAGGACAATTTGTTCTATTCCGAGTGTGCTCCAATTCAAAGTACTCTGTTAACTTGTTTTGTCGTAATCGCGATTTTGATATTGTTGACTCAAGAATGTAAAATTTTATTGATAATAATGATAATTAACAATGCACTGATACAGACATGACAATTTTTTCTTTCAGAAGTACATTGGATGTGCTAAAACTTGCTGATCATTACAATAGAATTATATGCCAGTATGACTGGATAAAATGGATAACGAAAGACATTTACGGTGCAATGTCATCACTTCTGTCACAGAACGGGAAATGCTTTGTGGTGGCTGATAATGACTATAGTGAACAGATTCATTGTTTGAGGATGATAACGCTACTGTTGTTACACTATACAAAGATGCAGTAAGTCTGTTTTATTTTCATCAATGTCTTATGGCATGTTGCACTAAACGGTAGCGTAGCTACACCACAGCTATACTGATCTAAGCAAGCAAGGAACTGTCCGTTACTTTCTATAATCTCAAAATATTAGTGAATTTGAGCTCGAAGTAGGTCCTCTTTTCAATTTTGTTAAAGCTGTTTTAATGTATTAAGAAAAATGTTTAAAATGTTTAACTCTCTGTTGTACATGAAGGGCTCACTTAGATCCTTTAGGTATTCTTATCAACAGAGAGTCCGCTAAAGAGTTGTGAATGTCAGTGGACTAGTTTATACCGTCCGTTTCATACGGTTGATTATTGATAATAATGATAATTAACAATGCACCAATACAGACATGACAATTTTTTCTTTCAGAAGTACATTGGATGTGCTAAAACTTGCTGATCATTACAATAGAATTATATGCCAGTATGACTGGATAAAATGGATAACGAAAGACATTTACGGTGCAATGTCATCACTTCTGTCACAGAACGGGAAATGCTTTGTGGTGGCTGATAATGACTATAGTGAACAGATTCATTGTTTGAGGATGATAACGCTACTGTTGTTACACTATACAAAGATGCAGTAAGTCTGTTTTTATTTTCATCAATGTCTTATGGCATGTTGCACTAAACGGTAGCGTAGCTACACCACAGCTATACTGATCTAAGCAAGCAAGGAACTGTCCGTTATTTTTTATAATCTCAAAATATTAGTGAATTTGAGCTCGAAGTAGGTCCTCTTTTCAATTTTGTTAAAGCTGTTTTAATGTATTAAGAAAAATGTTTAAAATGTTTAACTCTCTGTTGTACATGAAGGGCTCACTTAGATCCTTTAGGTGTTCTTATCAACAGAGAGTCCCGCTAAGAGTTGTGAATGTCAGTGGACTAGTTTATACCGTCCGTTTGATACGCGTACCAAGTAGTACTATATCCGTATCAAATCCGTATTAAAACCTCCGGTTATGGCGGTGTAAATCGAGGTTCGATACGAATATATGGCCTAGTTTACACCGATCACTTGATACGCGTATTAAATAGTAAATAACTAGTAAATTAGTTTGATTATTGGCTGATCAGCTCAAATATACTATTTGATACGCGTATCAAGAGATTGGTGTAAACTAGGTCAATGCGGTACTTGGTACGCGTACCAAACGGTCGGTGTAAATTAGACCAGTAATATTTTCCAAGCGACTTTTTTCAGATAAATAACGGTTCAAATTCAAAAGCAATTTTTCTTTCAAAAAACAAATTCAAAATTTGCATCTAAGTGAGGTTATTTGGTAGTTTTTTTTATCTCGGCGACAGTATTTCACACCATCTCAATCGATTTATTATTTATTTTTCATAATAAATATATTGTCTCTTATTTAATTTTTGTGAAGTATATCTTTTATGACATATGACATTAAGTGTTACTCTTTAAATTGTTGCATTGCTTTTCCCGCGCCTGTAGTTTTATTAGAACGCGTCCTCGTGCTATTTCTTGTTTGTCGTAGCCCACTATTTCTAAGTATGTATAGCAGAAATTTATGCTGTTTAGCCATTTTAAGAACAAAATAGGGATTGCTTTTGTAAAAGCATGCTACGGACCACTGCTTGTCATTAGAACTAGGATACACTTGCAAATGATAAATAAAGTAACCTATATAATATACATGTAACAAGTGAATCCCTATTTTCAGTTACCGGTCGTATATCTCCAATTACAGATAACTAATGTGCTTAAATATCTTAAACATTAAGAACATTTTTTTTCTTTCTAGCGAGTTAGAAACTCAAGAAATCACTCTGGGTGATGGTTGCATACAATACAATAAAAGTGCAAACAATATTCGCTGCAGTGAGTATATACTATTTCAGATTAACGTTTTCAGTTTAATTTAATACTCAGTATTATCTTATTGATGATAATATTTCGACTAATAAATATTATTTTCTTTTTCTGCAGAATTTGTTTACACGATGCCTCGTCCCGCAGCTGTTTCTGAGCAAGATGCGATTGCTGTTGTAAAAGAGTACATGCAGCACTTTTGTACGAACAGTCTTCCAAAGTATACAGACAAAGTATGGGAAGATATGAGTACAGATCTGCGAGGAGCGTGGAATGCTCATTCCATCTACATAAACGTGCGCGAGGATAGACGACAGATTCTCAGCACTGCCAGAGCGGATCTTGGAATAGTCGTAGAAGAATCCACACCATTGCAGAATTACAATTCAACCAACTGGGATTATTCTAATGACGATTCTGCTTTTCTAAACAATGAATCTGTAGCGTCTCAATATGAAGAACAAAATGCGTACGAAACATTCGATTTGGTCATCACGAAAGAAGAATGGGAACTAATGAAGCCAAGCGACACGGTTATTTACGGGAACCGTGAGCGAAAAATACTTAAACCCAGAGTTTGGACGAACATTATTGCTCTCGCATTCTGGAGGCAGTTTAGAATGCCTTGTGCATTTTCATTCAAACGAGCAGACGTTGATCCGTCGCCCGATGACCTCCGGTATAATATTAAAATTATTGGAAGGTGCAAAGATCGTGAGTGTTTGAATATTTTCAAGGGCGAAGCTATCGTAGATGTCAACAATGAAGGATTCATCATGGCAGTGCACACGAGAGACACACGATACATGAAACACGCCGAAGTAAAGCGTCCCTTGAACGGAGAACGCAGAAAGGAGGAAAAAAAGAAAATTAAAGCAGAAGGTCCCTCTGGATGGCGAAAAAGGCAAGCACTCGAAAACATGAAGCCCGGAGATGCAGAACCGCCTCATCTCCCCCGCGGAGATGTTGTGCGTCGAGCCAAAAAGGAAGCCATCGATGAAGATCTGGGCGTGAAACCAATAGATGGACGCGATCTAATTCGAACAATAGAAGAATTGAATTCGGATCCTACGTATCGCGGTGCGATAAATGCCATCGGTTCTATACCTTTTTACACCTTTTACGGATTGCCAGCTCAACTTCACGCGTATAAGGAGTATTGCCGAGCAAACAAAGACTCTACTGTGATCACCATCGATTCGACTGGCAGTCTTATCTATAAATTACAACGTTACGAAGGAGAATCTGCCCACATATTTTTATTTGCTATCGTCGTAAACTTCGAGGGCATTACAGCTGCCGTTAATCAGATGATATCAGAAAGAAACGAGACGGAGTTCATCGAATTTGGCTGAAACAGTGGTTACGCAGCACGGCACCGAAGCCAAAGGAAGCTGTATGTGATTATTCGCGGGCACTCTTGTCGGCTCTCAGTTTAGCCTTCAACAATCGAACGGTAAAGTCATACATAAACGAATGGTTTGCTGCAGCAACAAAAAGCAACGAAATGCAAGAAAAACCTTTGACGTATATCAGGGTCGATGTAGCACATCTAATGCACTTGGTGCATAAAAGTTATAAAAACACATCTTTTCTGCAATGACAGATCCGACTCTAATTTTTGTTAGCATTGGTTCATTTTGCATCACATTGCCTTGTATTATATCAGAACGGAATGCGGCAAGTATGCGGCTTATTGCGAGAGAGCCTTGGAGAGAACATTGCAGAACGGCGGTAGGGAAGTGAAGCCGTCGAGGATGGAAGTATTGTCGATACTAATGAAAAATCCATACCATCATTCATTGCCGCACGCCATACCATCTCACTTTCTGAACGGGACTTATCAGGTCGTGAGCTTCGATGGTAGTACTACGATACAAGAATTTCTGAATACTCTGAACCAAGAGATTGGCTGTAGGGACGTTCATCAATCCGGCTTCGCGCTATTCAGTGATGACCCGATCGAAAAGGAACTCGAGCATTTCATCGATCCAGAAGCGAAGGTTCGTGAAAATTGAAATTGCCCGAAATTCTTCTGTTCACACACTAAGTTATCACTCGAGAACTATTCACATAAAAAAGATAACACCAAATTATCAGAAATATTTAAAATTTAGATACTAATGAGATTAATAGAATTTATATTGTAACTCCAATGAAAAAACTTCCAATAAACTTACAAAATTTTAAATAGAATAAAACTTTTTATGTCTCACTCAATCTTTAAGACTTAGTACGACCTATATGTTTTAGCTATGCAACATTATCTCAAAATGGGAGACAGCGTTACGAGAGAATGGCTCAGGAAAATTTGAGAATACTAGAGTGATACAATTGACATACAAATCTCGTTGCTACTGGCGGCAAGCTGCTAAAATGGAAACGGACAAGGAGAGGCTCTTGCTGTGTTACCAAGGAATCAACAAGTTGTGCAAGGAAAGTTCCCTTTAAATCGTGAACTCGCTTTGAACTGGCATCGTTGATGGCACAGGTATGATTCGTATGCGTTAATACATATATAATACGTGTTTTTTATATTTTATTAAATAATTGTAGATATGTTTTATCGTACTAATTATCGTAAAGAATAATAAATAATCAATTCATTATTCTATACGATTGATTAATGAATTTTATAGATCGATTTTGGAGAATACAACAATGATAAAGCGCGCGGTAGCGGCCCCGGAAACAATCCGCATCATCTCGTACTCCAAGCTCTTGACAAATTATTTATCCAATACGCTATCGAGCCAACATTACCGCCGATCAATTGAGGTAAATATGATCGATAACTCCACTCGATATCGAGAGAATATTTATTTAAATATTATATCGTACGTTACATTTCTCGCTGTTTTATAACAAATTATTTTGTCTTTACCAGGGAATTGCAGGAGAAGTTACAGGAAAAGTGGATCGCTTTAAAAGGACGTAGCGTATTGGATTGCGTTCGTA
>JASTWR010002006.1:0-28573 GCA_030770355.1 Harpagoxenus sublaevis | reverse complement strand
AGCATTATCATGCAGGAGAATAATTTTATCGTGTCTGGAGTAGTAGTGGGCGCGTTTTTCCTTGAGTGCTCGGCTCAATCTCATCAATTGTGTTCGGTAGACAGCCCCAGTAATGGTTTCGTTTTGGTTTGAGCAACTCATAATACACGACACCAAGGTGATCCCACCAAATACACAACATGAGTTTTTTTCCATGAATATCCGGCTTGGCTGTCGATGTTGAAGCATGGCCAGGTGGTCCCCATGATTTCCTCCTCTTGAGTTATTGTAGTGGATCCATTTTTCATCACCAGTGACTATACGATGCAAAAAAAACCTTTCGTTTATGCTGGCAAGCAGCATTTCACATGTGCAAAATCGGCGTTCAACGTTTCTCGGCTTCAGTTCATATGGAACCCAAATTCCTTCCTTCTGAATCATTCCCAACGATTTTAAACGATGTGACATTGCTTGTTGAGTCACTCCTAATGTAAGTGCAAGTTCTTTTGCGTTTTGGCACGAATCTTCCTCCAATAATGCTTCCAATTCCGTGTCTTCGTACACTTTCGGCCTTCCGCTACGTTCTTTGTCCTCGACCGTCAAAATCACCGTTCTTAAACTTTTGAAACCACTCACGACAACTTCTCTCACTAAAGCAGCCTCATTATATGCTTCTACAAGCAATCGATGCGCCTCAGCTGCAGATTTCTTCAAATTAAAGAAATAAATCAAAAGTTCCCGCAAATGACGCTTATTCGGCTCAAAATTCGACATTTTCGCACGAAAAGAATTATGTGATGCCGATACAGTCTGATACTATGTCAAGTTTATGGTGTTGCCAGATGTCCAACCTTACGATATAACACTTTACATCCGACAATTTCAACCATAACCTCCTGGTGGGGCCATCTATTGTAAAACGGCGGAGACTTATTTGTACACCTTATATATTGTGACGTTGCGGCATCGCCGCGCGTGGCAGCGTCCCCGCCGCCGTCACAAGGCGCGGGGTTCGCGCCCAACGACGGACCGGGGGCGTGCGGGGCGTCGGAGTCTCCAAGGGGCGCTAACGCAATTATTAAGAATGATTATTTATTCGCGTTTATTTATTTGTTTTTTTTTGTGAGCGGCGTCCTATCGATTATCGAGGAGAGCGCCGCGTCGGAAACCGGCTATTGGCAGAGGATTGCGGCCTACCCGGTGGAGATTCGGAGGAGCGGACGGGCGAGGCAAGGCACCCCTGCGATGTACGGCGTTGCGCCGCGAGGATCGAACGATCACGCGCGACGTCGATGACAGTCGGACGGCGCGCAGAACGGTCGCGCAACCCCTGCGTGGGGTGAGGCATCGACTCACGATCGAACGCGGCGCCGCGCTGTCTCTTCTGCGCTGGCCATCGAACCGACAAGTCGCCGACTGATATCGCTGTCGTTGTCGCGATTAAAAAGTTCGTTGTCGTGTGTGTGTGCCCGTGGAGGACCCCGGCCTGCGAGAGCTGCCGCTGCCAGAGGACGGGGAAGCCGAGCTGGCGAGGACGAGGCCCGAGGTGCAGCACACCGGTGAGGTCGCCCGTAATTAAATTGTAAAGCCACGAACGGACCGCGAAGGGTCGCGCTCCCGCTCTGCCGTCGACGTGCCATATTTCGCGTTTTCGTAAGCCGTGGCGAGAGGCCCGGCGATTTTCGTCTCGATTGGCAGTCGACATCAAGCGCGAGGGACCCCGAGAGTGGTTGTCGTGGCTGGTATCGGAGCGAGCCCCGGAGATTCGCGGTCGACGGCGTCGAAGAGCCCCGGATACCGGGTACGCGAAACGCGAGTGACCACGCGGCGCGAAGAAAGAGCTTCGCGAGTGCCGCCATACTATACTTGTACGCAATCGAAGATTCTCGCGGTTTCGGCAGTAAATTTCGTTTCGAGTCGTACGCCGCGAACGGTGTAAAGTGCGAGCGGCGTGTAAGCTGCGTCGCGTGGTAACCGCAACGTCCAGTTTTCCCTTCGGGCGGCAGAATCTATTTCGCGGGTGCGGAAAATCCCTTGCGCGCGCTCAGCGGGGCGCGGGACGCCGCATACCTTCTTTTTGTACTTGGTGTCGTGTTACGTTTCGCGAGCGGCGTAGCGCCGCGCCGCCGTTATCGATTATGTTTCGCGAGCGGCTTAATTGTCGTGCATCGTGCTGATCGCGATATATTATCGCGTATTGCGTATTTCTCGCGAGTCGTATTATTCGGTATGTTGTAGCTGTCGTTTTGTATTTTGTGAGCGGAATTATACTATTTATCGCGTGTATTTTGCGGTCTGCGATCGTCGTAGCATTATTTCGTTTATTCCATTTTGTACGTGCTGTCGTTCTGTATTACTCGCTGTCGTCACCGTTGTTCCGACGCGTTTCTCCGTCCTTTCGCCAATTTTGAGAATCACCGTCAATAATGTTTCTCCGTCGACCGAGAAAGTAAAAGGTGGTTATTCACCCCGTCTTTGTCACCCGACGGGATAACTTTGTATTGCTAACCGGCTGCGATCAGAATAAAGGTAATTCTTATTCATTAAATTAACGACTTTAGCGCGACTTATTCACCCGTCCCCCGCATTCCTGAGCGCTGCCCGGCATCTACCCTGCCCCTCCACCGTTAGGTTGAGCTAGCTAGCCCCTCGTGCCGAAGGCATCCTCGATCTTTTCGATTTTCGCGTGTTTTGGTAATCATTTCGCGATTCGGTGACGCGTCGTTGTACGTGTCTGGCGCCCAACAAAAATTTTCGCGATTGATCGACCGCCTTCCGGGTACAAGGGAACCCGTTTTAGAGAGGCCTAACATCCCGCTCTCCCTTTTGATCCGCTATTTTGAGAAAATAGCGTGACAATATATATATATATATATATATATATATAAACTAAGCTTCTATTTTTAAATAAAAACATGTCACACTGTAATACAGAGCCGGCAAAAAATTTTTTATATAAAAAGGTATAAACATATGTAATTATATATCACATATGCCCATACACGTTTTATTCTCTAATCTCTTGTATTATCTCTGTTCGTACATACACTAAAAATAATAAAAAGGAGAATCTCTCTAAAAATAATTACAAAGATTATATTTGCATTGCCTTTTTTTACAAAAAGTGAGGTTTGAGGTAATGATAAAAATGTGCCTATACATAATCATACATAGTTATTATACAACGATTATATGTGGACATTTGTCTCATTATTTCAAGCTTCATTTATTATAAAAAATGCAATGCCACAATAAACTTTTAGAAACTTCTCTTTATTATTTTTCCTGTATATACGAACAGAGCTTGTACAAGAGAAAGAAACATGTATGGACATATTTGATATATAATTATATATTTTATAATTTATATATAAAATTAATTTATATATGTTTTTATATGAAAAAATTTGTACCAGGAAACGTCTATCTGTCTGTGTGTCAGTCTGTCTGTCTGTCTGTCTGTCTGCCTATCATATGTCTGTCACTTTGAAAATCAATCCTTACGTTTACGCGAGCGTTACCTCTGTACTAATTTACGATAATTCACTCTGCATAAACGGGGATCTGTAGCATCTTATCCTGCGTTACTATAGAAATAACGCTCGCGTAAACGTTGTCTCATACGAAATGTCTCACATGCTTACCTTCGTACAAATGCTTTTCTCCGAGAGACCGCGGGGCAGACGTAAACTTCCTGAATTTACTATGATTACCCATAGTACACAAACAATACTTATAAAGTACTTATAAAAGTAATTATAAAAAAACTAAAGTCACAATTTTTCAGAACACTGAACTGAAAACTTCAGAACACTGAATTTAGTGGAGCACGTTATGTCACAATTGCTCGTAACGGAATTGTTGCATCCACTGAGGTTGTTTTGTTTATGCAAGTTCGGCGCGCCGAGCGAGCGAGCGAGCGAGCGAGAAGAAGAATAACATTTCCTCTTCTTCCCTCTCACTTAGCTGATATCGATCGATGCCGCTATTCTGCTATTGCTTTCTCGGCGCGGATCTAAAGGAGAGTGTACGCGTTGGGATAAACGCAGATAATGACACTCAATTTATAGGAGGACAGTTCGTGTGTATATACGTAAAATATTAGGGGTGGAGTTCCGAAAACGGCCCTCCTCCGATTTCGATGAAACTTTGTGAAAAGCTTTGTCTTGGGTTAAAATGAAAGCCCTTAAAAGGAATTTTGGTAATTATGCATAAAAGGGGCATCCTCTCCGATTTGCTTGATTTTTTAATATGTTGTTGGGGATGTCTTCCCGAGTCATTTCATATATATATATAAGGGTCGGACTTAAATAGCTTCGGAGATACAGGCTGAGAAAGGATAAAAATAATAAATACAAAAATAAACGTTTAATGATGATTTATTCAACACTATCATTAGGAATCTGAAAGATTTCAGCCATTGCATCAAAGAATGCGGTAATCCGAGCGAAAACAAACCAATAGAGCCACTTTGAAAACAAACAAACAGGCTATATTATACAGAGACTCTTCCACGCAAAACAAGATCCACTCCCACTACTATTCATCGTACATATAAATATGTACTTTTCATATACCAACTGTTCTCTGCTTTAACAAATATGTGCTTTGTAAGTTGAAGCACATACAAAGCACACACTTGGTTGAAATCCTTCAGATTCCTAATGATAGTATTCAATAAATTATCATTAAACGTTTATTTTTGTATTTATTATTTTTATCTTTTCTCAGCCTGTATTTCCGAAACTATTTAAGTCCGGCCCTTGTATATATATATATGAAATGACTTGGGAAAACATCCACAACAACATATTAAAAAATAAACCAGATCGGAGAGGGAGTCGCTTTTATGCATAAATACCTCCTTTCTCAGCTTGTATCTCCGAAGCTATTTGAGTCCGACCCTTATATATATATATGAAATGACTCGGGAAGACATCCCCAACAACATACTAAAATAACAAACAAATCGGAGAGGATGCCCCTTTTATGCATAATTACCGGAATTTTGGCGACTCCTATGATAAAGCCATTTTTTAAGATAAAATAATAAAAAATATAAGAAAACCTTTATAATGCTATGGGATGTTATAAATTGAATATATACTGTTTTTATTGAATAATTTTATGTTTTTATTATATACTTACAGCAGAATACATAAATAATATGCTTTGTAATATATTTTACTTGGTTATTCCTGGATAAATTGTTTGAATATCCTTTAATAATTGGTCGAACGGGTCTACTTTAAGTTTACGTACACGACGACGCCACAAAAATTCGCATAGATAATTATCTAATTGATTTGAATGTACACCACCACGAGATAATTGATGGCGCATCCATCGCCAGGATGATTCAATGTTTTGGGTGTGTGCGCCAGTTTTAGAATCTACAAATTCCACAGAATGATTTACTGTTTTATGTATTGTATATCCATTATTATCGAGACTATTATAGCCTTTCCAACAGTCTGTATGAATTTCGGTGCCGAGTGCTACATGTTTTTTTATCAAGGTGAGTAAAGTGTTCTCATCTCTTTTATTTTCAGGACAGATTTCTAGACGATAATTGAATGGATGTCCGCGATGAATCATTCCAAGAATCCAAGAACCTTTTACAATACGACCTCTATGATATTTACGTCGACCTATTTTACATTCGTCAATTTCTACTATTTTATTTGGTCCTCCAATTAATCGTTGCTCTTGAAATTCTGTATCTAATGCAAGCATGCAGACTTCTCTGCAATAAGATATTCTATCTGCAACAGTTTCGCGGGATATTTGTTGATCACTAATAATACTGCTTTCACGGATGATCTGTTCGTAAGTCATATTTACGGAAAAACAATATGTTATGATGATGCAAGTTGCAGGACATGTATGACATCTTTCAAACCATGTATTTTGTGCAACAGTCGATTTATGATCGTATTTCCCTTTTTTTTGCATACGAAAGTACCAAGAATGTTGTTAGACTTCCGAAGATTCATATAACGTTTGTGCTTTGAGCAATATCTTTTTTTTGATATTAATTTAATATTGTATAACCATTGTAACGTAGTAGACGAATCTTTTAATATATTTGTTAAAGTGTATAAGTTATACATCGTTCGTTTTTTGTAACTGTAAATATACATATATATATAATAAATGTAATAATTTTGTAACGCTGTGGAGAAAAAGATATTTTGATTAAGAATGGATTTTATGTGTGAAAATTTGTAACTTACTTGATTCAAAAGACGGTCCTTTTATTAATATTTAGATATTTATATAATAAATACACCGAATATTACTTTTATTATTCTCTCAATTACGTGCGTATGTACGCATTGAAATGGAAAGTCGTATCAGTCTTGCAACAACGATTGACACAAGATAACTAATAGAATATGAGCACAAACACGCCAAATAGACCGAATACTGCAGAATGTAAATAATCAAGGTCAGAAGCTAGTATGTACACAGGGACTTCCACGCAAAACAAGATCCACTCCCACTACTATTCACCGTACATATAAATATGTACTTTTTATATACCAACTGTTCTCTGCTTTAACAAATATGTGCTTTCTAAGTTGAAGCACATACAAAGCACACACTTGGTTGAAATCTTTCAGATTCCTAATGATAGTGTTGAATAAATCATCATTAAACGTTTATTTTTGTATTTATTATTTTTATCCTTTCTCAGCTTGTATCTTCGAAACTATTTGAGTCCGACCCTTATATATATATGTATATGAAATGACTCGGGAAGACATCCCCAACAACATACTAAAATATCAAGCAAATCGGAGAGGGAATCGTTTTTATGCATAAATACCTTTTTAACTTTAACACTGTATATCTCAAAAACTAGAGCAGTTAGCTCTATAAGGCCTATATAATTTTTCAGCGTAAAAAATACTACCAGAAACCATCATTAATATAACGCTTACCGTTCTTTTCACTATTTTATTTAAAACTTTAATTTAAAAAACTTTTTACTTAAAAAAATGGCTTTCTAATTGGAGTCGCCAAAATTCCTTTTAAGGGCTTTCATTTTAACCCAAAAGGAAGCTTTTCACAAAGTTTCAGCGAAATCGGAGGTGGGCCGTTTTCGGAACTTTATCCGATAACGCCAATTGTCGTGGGTTAGATCCTTGTTGTTTCCACTTTTTTCCTTTACATTTTTTTGGCTTTTTACTACAAAATAAATAATTTAGAATGAAGGGGCATGTAAAACTAATTTTATTTGTAGATAGACGACACTTATTGAATGTTGTATATAACAATATAGAATACAAGACATAAAGGAAAGGCAAATTTTACAGTTTTGGACACAATAGAAATCAGAAGAGAATAAAATAATGAAACTGATCCGTCAACTATTTTTAAATAAAATTATTTTGTACACGCTGTTTCGTTTTAACAATAATTAAAAAATTACTATTTTATAGTGAAAAGTAAAAAATGTAAGAAAAAAAAGAAGACGTAACAAGGATCGACCCCGGGCCAGCATTGTAGTAATCACACGTTTTGCCGCACTGCTACACGCAACTTCGATAATCAACGGGTATATGTACCGCACTGAAATATTTTCTTGTTAATAACTTGTGAATGTCAGTGTAAGTAATATTTCACGTATATACTCAAGGACTGTCCTCCTACAAATTGTTAGTGTACTTTTTTTTGCACGCATCCCAACGCTTACACTCTCCTTCAGATCCGCGCCGAGAAAGCAATAGCAAAATAGTTAGGCTAGCGATCTTGATCGATATCGTCTGGGAAATTATTATTTTATAAGTATACAAATTACGTGCATTTTGTTACAATTTACAATTACGAAAGGTTATAATGTCCTTATTTTCAATTTCAAAATAATAAATTGTAAATTCTGCAAGGAATTTATTTATTATACAACAGAATGTAATTATTGTACATGTAACTTTGCAAGATACAAACTTCTAACGGTCGATTCAGACACAGCCGTGCCGTGCCCGTACCGTATCCGTACCGTGAACATTTTTATTTGACCATCTCTTTTCTATCTTCCTGTCATTTCTTTCTATCCGTGCACGGTACGGACACGGCACGGCTGTGTCTGAATCAACCCTAAAGTTGTAGGAAAGCATAATAATATAACGAAATAAAATAATTGAATTCTTTGCAGATTGTCAATATAACTTCTTATTTTTTCATTATATAATAAGAAAATTGTTACTTTTTCTGATTGAAAATTGTTAAAAAATATGCGAATAATTTTGATAATTATGAAATAATAATACAGGGTGTCCATTGTCCAATTTTAAAGTTTACAGTGCTACATCTCGCACACTGATGATTCCATTAAAAAATGTCTCAGACAAAAGTTATTTGGTTTCAAGGGGAACACATGATTTCGATGTGAGAAACGTCGTACATACATGTCGTTTTCAAGAAATTTCAAAGGCGACTAATTTTTTAAATGAAACTTGATTTCTTCCTTGACATAAGAGTTGTACATCTCGTCGAGTGTTTTCACTATATAATAAAGCTTTCTTTTATTACGACTTTCCTGAGATATTTAAAATTTTGTCATGATATTTTTTATATAAAATATCAAATACCTTGTAAAGTATTTACTTTTCGATGACTTTATTCTCATACAAGCGTAGAATAATGAAAGGTATCGATTGTTGTACCAAAAATCAAAAACATTTATTTCAAAAATTCGACTGCATTCGTAAACGCATTTAATTTTGCAAAATTTTAAATGTAAAAATTAATATTATTGTTTGATTCCTTTCATTAGTGTTAAAGTATCAAGGTGAAGTCATGGAAAAGTTACAGTACAAGATAATCAAGATATGTCATATTGTAGGTATATTAAAAATCATGACAAAATTTATTATTGGAAACTTTCTTACGAAAGAGAGCTTTATTATAGTGTTTTGAAAACGTCTCAACGAGATGTACAACTTTCATCTCAAGGAAAAACTCTAATTTTATTTAACACATTAGTCGCCCTTTGAAATTTCTAGAAAACGACGATATTAAAATTAATATTTTCTCAAGTATATTGAATTAATTTAAAAGAATGTAAGAGAGCGCGGTCTAGGGGACATCATTAATGCACAATGCACTGTACATCGTCTATTTACCTGGTGAAAAATACAAAACTTGTTTGGCTTCAAGGGAGACACATGATTTCGATAGCTACACGCTATGGCTGGCATCGGAATCATGTGTCCCCCATCAAACCAAACAAGTTTTGTGCTTATTTTTCTATAAAATCCTCATTTTGCGAGATATAGCACTGTAAACTTTAAAATTAACACCTTGTATATTACTTTATTATCCCTGGCTTCCGTAAAGCGCATATGCGCGCATTTATGTATATAGCATACGTAACGCTCACTATAGAAAATGCGTGCATATGCGCTTTACGGAACCCAGGATGTATTATATGTAGTATATATATATATAGTGACTTACGTGAATAAAAAAAAGCCCCAAAAAAATAGAAAATAACAGGGCTTGGAACATGAGACGTCCAACATTCTAGCACACTGTCTTACTCGTTCGGCTAATGATTACTATCTGACATTCATTTCTATCGACGCGGTACATTAGGCACGCGGAAACGACACCTATTATAAATGTTTTGTTATACTATTTCAATTACTTTTACGTCACAAATATATTGTAAAAAACATATTTATTTATAAAATATAGGTAATATCTAGAACTCGGAAAGGTCTCGGGTAAAGAGGATATTTTATTTATATTTTGTTGCAAACTATGCACATTTACCTCATCAATATTTCTTGTGACTACAAGATATTCGTGTTACGAGATATTCGTGTGATCTTTTTTAATGAGACACCCTGTATACCATGTCTTTCGTCAATATTGAAAAAGAATTTCTATTGCCGAAGACGTGAGCCCGTGGTCACTCGATTATCATTTGTTTAAAACCGAGCGATGCAGTCTCAGCGACGCTGAAAAATTCGCGCTAGGACGGACTGCGGACCGACGTGGCGACGCGACGGATCATTTGGCTTCGACATGTCGTCCAGTGCGGGTCGCGGAGGAAGAAGATGTAAGTGTTACAATTCTATTATATTTGTCATATTAGGTTGAGTGAGTGAGTTGACTGAGGGAGAATGACTGACGGAGTTAGTGACAGAAAGGATGAACGAACAAGACAGAGACAAATACACAGGACGGATTACGAAACGGCCGAGTGAGTGAGTGAATAAGTGAGAGAAAGGACGAATGAACGATGCGGACAGAAATATACAGAGGGATAGGAAACGGTCGAGGGCGAGTAAACGGGTGAACAAGAGTGAGAGAGTGTGCGAGATCAGTGAGAGAGAGAGAGAGAGAGAGAGAGAGAGAGTTTGAGTTTGAGTTTGTTTATTATGCCATAGTCAAGACTTTAGGCAAATGATGAAAAATACAAGGATATACATAAGGTAAAATAAAACAAAAAATTTGAATAAGTAAGAACTAAAAAGATATAGAACAGATGAGATAATTATGATAAAGCCGTGAGCAAAAGCGGAAACAATGAAGATAATAATGACTATATTGCAAAAAGTAATCATATTATTTCCACTTCAGCAAACGCTTCAGAACCAAATTTCGCTGACAGTATAAATGACTGAAATAATACTAAAGAAATAAAAATCAACAGAATTCAGTCGTGCTCTCTCCCAACAACAAAAGAAAAAATCGCAGAAATAACATTGATACTTAAAACTAGTTAGGACGTTGAAGTAGCAACGATTTATGTACAACAAATAAGTAGCGAAATATACAGCTAAGAATGTAAAGCTAAGAGTTTCGTTGAAAAGTGAAATTATCCGAAATACTGCTGAAGAATTATAAATCAACAAAATTCAGTTATTGTGCTCTCTCGAACAAAAGAACGAGTATAACCACGTATATTAGACGAATGTAGAACTACTAGGCCTAAAACAATTGTGAAGTTAAACATAGAATGAAAAAGCTTATAAATCATTGAATATTTCATCGTGGTGAAAAAGAGAGGCCACATGTGCATATGTAGAACTTTCATTAAACTTAAAGCGATTGTCACGTTAAACGTAAAGTGAAAAAGCATGAAAATCATATTACATATAGTGGTGAATAAGAGCGGCATGCATGTGCCATCACAAATGTCAGAGTCAACAAGATCGTGGGAAATATATAAGTAAAGCCAGGTCACAGAAACAGAAGGAACACATCCAGCATCAGTCTAGGGTCATTGAAGCCCCGCTAAATCAGACTCAGAAGTAATCAATATGGGAGACTGACCATGTGCCTTGCGGACAAAAATCATTCCGTTCATACACCATACAGTTTGAAAGATAACTGCTTGGCCCTTACTCGAGTCCGGCGCAACAATTTGTAAATATCCGTAGGAAGCAGTTCGTTTATATAAATTTGGCCAGGGAGATCTTTAGAGAAAACATCAAGGACAGTCAGTTGACGTTTACGGCGCAAAGCAAAATATAGTCTGAGAATATAGTCGCGAATCTGTTGCAATTTAAATACAACAATTATAGATCTCTGACCGACAGCAGTGATAGCACGATCGGAGGCAGACACAGTGCTAGGCGCCACACCACGCATCGCAGACACGTCACTACCCCCCACGTCACGAGTCTCGAGAACATCGGAAGTAAGCTGCGGTGCACCCAGCGTGTGAAGAACACTAGAGACAAGCTGTTCCGATGTGTCGGTCAGAAAACCTGGTATCCCGGAAATAATAATATCCAATGTTCGCAACACTCGAGACGCGGAAGGCTGCGGAGCAAGATAAGGACCACTCAGATTACTCTTTAAATCGCGCACTTCATTCGCAAGAGCGGCACACTGCTGCTCTAGTTCAGCGATACGCTTACAGTTCCGAGCGACACTTTTAGCGATGATGCTCAACCGATTCAGTTTGTCATGCAGTACAGCGTTGGTGCGCCGTTGGTCCTCAACAAATGCGGAGAAACGCTCATCGGACGACTTCAACTGCTCGATCAGCTGATGCAAAAGCACATTAGCTGTGTCATCAGTCCTTGATTGTGACATGATTGATAAGGTGACTACAGCAAAGAGTAAAACCAATATGCAGCGCAGCAGTTCTGAGGGTAACAGTTGGTGGTGTGTATCAAAGCCCAGAGATGTCGCCACGTGCGCAAATCGGATGGTAATTCATACACAATCCCAAGATCAGGCAAAAGTGAGGTTAGAATGAGAAGTGAACTTGTACTCCAAGATATCCAGCACAGCCGTTGCAAGGAAAGAAAGATGAAATATCTATCTTAACAAGCAACGAAAAACTTGCTTAAATCTGTAACAAAAACGGCCCGAAGGCAGTTACGGCAGAGATGGAGTTCGCCGAAAGCCAGAGCAAGGAAACGCAGCAACATGCGGTACTCACCGAGAGAGAGAGAGAGAGAGAGAGAGAGAGAGACAGACAGAGAGAGAGAGAGAGAGAGAGAGAGAGAGTGTGTGTGTGTGTGTGTGTGTGTGTGTGTTTGAGAGAGAGAGAGGAGAGCGGAAAGCAAGCGAGTGAAAAACGCAGCGCTAATATGTATGTGTTTTTTTCCAGCAAGAAGTTTGGGCACTACAGTGCCCAATTTAGTGGCGGAATCGCGGGCAACGGAGGGCGCACCGCCACCGCGTCCGTTACCGCCGTCGACACCGGCAGTAGCACCGCCACCGCCACCGCCGTTGACACCGACGCCTGCAGCGGCACCGACACCGTCGTCGACATCAACAGCGGCACCGGCTCCGCCTCAGGCTCAGGCTCCAACACCGCCGTCGACCTCAATAGCGGCATCGACTCCGCCTCCGGCAAAAAAAGAATGGGCAAATAAGAAAGTAAGTACATAATATATATTTTATATATATATATGCGCGTGCCGTGCATGCGTGTGAGTGTGTGTGTGTGTGTGTGTGTAACCGTTGCATATTTATGTGTAAAAAAAATTGTAAAATATTTTTTGGTGCAGCAAATAAATAAAATAATACTAAGAGCGGTGGCAAAGGATCGGCGGAAGAGGCATGTAATGCCACTGCCGGGGTACGTGCCGCCGCCACCGCCAACGCCGGGGTACGCACCGGCGCCATCGCCGGGATATGTGCCGGCGCCACCTTCAACGCCGAAATATGCGCCGGCGCTACCGCCAACACCAGGGTACGTGCCCGCGCCGCCGCCAGGGTACGTGCCCGCAACGTCGCCGGGGTATGTGCCGGCGCAACTTTCGGGATACGCACCGGCATATAGCACCCAACAATATATGTAAAATATATGTTGGGTGCTATATGCCGAAATAGGAAGCGTACGTGAAGCGCCCGGGTAACACGACCGCGAGGGGCGCTGAGCCCGTGTGTTCCGCCGTGATCGGGATATCTCGCCGATTATTTTATCGTTTTACTTGCGTTCCATTACTCGCGTTATACATCGTGCGTCGATTTACTGGCGTTACATATATTACGTTTATTATTTACATTCTTGGCTTGCGTTGCCATACCTGCTCCAATTGCGATATCTTTTATGTGTTACATAACTTGTAAATTCGTATATATTCATGACATTGTAATTTTTCGCTAATTATATTTGATTTTGATCCATTGGAAGAGGCTGGTGTCAATTGATTGAGATAAGTAAATCCCTGGAACCCGTTCATCCGAATCAGATCCTAACTCTCTACTTTCGTGCATTTTAAACATTTTTTTGTTATTTTCTAATTCCCTTATACCCGTTCATCTGAATCAGATCCTAACTGTCTACTTTCGTGCATTAAAAAAATTTTTTTAAAATGTATATTACATATAATGTATTATGTAATCTTACATAATAAATTATGCATTGTATACTTGATATCCGAATAAAAAGAAAAAATCCAAATAACAAATTGTCACTGAGGTACATTTTATTACGTAATCATAGATTATCTTTAAGATTTTGAAACTTTATAATAAAATATAGTAAATAAGACACATAATTATTAGATATTATTATTATTAATAAAAGGCTTCTGTTTACTTGTCACTTTTTCCTTGTATGACATCAAAAGCGAGAAATTGCGTGCCAAAAATTCTTGAAATAAATGTATCCATAAAATGTCATTATAATCAATAATTCAACACATTTGTAAAATATTCCGAACGGTTATTCCTTCCTTTATGGATAATCTGTTTATTTTAACCGTAACAATTTTTTGCATGAGATTTCTCGCTTGTGACGTTATACAAGGATAGAAGCGGCGAATAAGCATGCAGGAGCCTAAACGTAACACACAACCCGGTTAAAAATTTTGTATAAAAACGTATATACGTTTTATATGTTCCATAGAAGGACTTACATATATAAATCTGCTACAACTGATATTACTTGGAATATCTCGTTGAATAGAGTTGATACAGGTTTACCTTGTTTAGGTCTTTTTTTGAAATAAGTATTTTGAATTATGTCGAACAGAGAGAGAGAGAGAGAGAGAGAGAGAGAGAGAGTGAAAGAGTGAGAGAGTGAGAGAGTGAGAGAGTGAGAGAGAGAGTGAGGGAGTGAAGGAGGGAGGAAGGGAGGGAGGGGGAAGTGAGAAACAGTAAAGGTTTCCACACACACATTTTCGTAACAGTAACAGTAAGGTTTTGACCAATCGCGTTGCTCAATTGGGCCGGTTACGGTTACGGACGGCCGAATTGAGCAACTCGATTGGTCGAAACTTTACTGTTACTGTTACGGAAATGTGTGTGTGTGGCGGCCTAAAAAAGCCCCGTACACACACTTTTTTGTAACAGTAACAGTAAGGTTTTGACCAATCGCATTGCTCGATTCGGGAACGTACGGCCGTACGTTCACGTACACCGATTCAAGCAACGCGATTAGTCGAAACCTTACTGTTGTTCGGAGCTTATGAATGGGTGCGTGCATGTAAATTACATGTATGGAACAGAAAGGAAGAATACGACAGATATCTGTCCTTGTCCAACGAGATATCTAAAATATATATCTCCTTGTCTTACAAGATATGTGCACGATATATCTGTCCGTGCTGAGTGCCGCGAAGTTATTTTTTTACTCAAGTCATTATATTACTTATTGTTTGTACAAGTTTCATCATCACTTTTTATTGTATGAAAAACGTTTAGAGATGATTTATGTGAGAGTGTAAACCCGTCACGCGTGTATATAGGTGTAAGAAAGAATACGTAACTTTTTTAGGAATATATTTTGCGCTCTCTGAACATGCAAGGTCTGCGCCTTTTTGGACGATCCAGTCCACGCGGCCCTGGCTGCGATTGCAGCGCCATCTCTGACAAGATCCGGCAATTATTTTTGCATGCGACACTGCTCTTCTTGTCATTCTGCATCCGTATTTGCATTACTAAAATAATTTCACAATGGATCTTTTTTCGTACGCATTGAATCTTACTTCTACTTGCACGATATTATTCCTACATGTTTACCCAATGTTACATGATAAACATTATGTATGTATAAAGTGCAGAATTTTTGTTTTAAGCAAATATTGTCGTCAGGTGACAGCTGTATGTGCCCAAATAAGTAATATTTTTAATTTTTTGGTGTTTTTGATATAAAATCGCGGTTGTGTAACATAGATTTTTGTGCGTACTTTAATTCTGTAAAAGATTTTTGCAATTCTGTAAAGCCAATTAAAAGATCCATTGAGAAACGATAATGTCGGTAAATCATACGACTGCAGGATCCCCTTAACAGTTATTTTTCAAATTATAGAGTAGTAATTATTGAAATTCTTATAAAATATGAAGTATTTAATTTGTGTAAAAAATGATGTGAGCATACATTTTACTTTTATTTTAAGCTAAAACAGAAATTATATACTGCGACCCGATTTCCTGCGAGCTCGCCACTCGCGGAGGCGTTGCCGCAAATTAATACTCTTATTAGTAGATCGCGAAAGATATCACACGAGAATTGGGCGCCAGGTGCGATTACGCGCACCACGTTTTGATCATCTGACCGTTATCACACGAATCTAATCACCGCGATATCGTAACGTCTCAGAGCGAGGTTCGTGAAGTTAGTTAGGAGAATAAGGGGAGAGAGCGCAGCGCAGAGAACACAAGCAAATAAACAGAAAAGCAGGTGTAAATGTAGTAAAATTAATAGTAGATATATTTCGGTAAAGTAGATGTGAAAGCACGGAGAAGTATAGATAGGTAAATATATATGTCGGCGTAGAAAGAAATAGCAAGGTGTGTGTGATTCGGAGATAGCTAATGAGAAATTTCGGCGACGAAATACTAACGGCACGCGGGATACAAAAACGGAATTATACACGACACGCAAATACGAACACGCGACCATCCATCCAACGCACACGCGAATACGCACTCATCCATCCGACGCAAAAATCATACGCGATTACACATGCATACCCGAAACGCGAAAGATTCCACACGGATACACAAAACGCGAAGTCTTACACACGCATACTCGAAACGCGCAATACTACACATGCATACCCGAAATGCGAATAACGTGAAATAACATGTCAGCATACACTGATCGCTACGCAGATACGCATCCCCGGTGCACGCCACGCGAGGCCCGATGCACTCACTCACTCACACCGAGCAACAACCGGCATCCTCAACACACAAAAACCATTCGAATGCGCCCGGCGCGTGGCCGTCTCCCGGTGCTCTCCGGCGCAATTAACGTTCTCCTATGCGACTAATTACCCGCGGCACGCGGTACAGCGGACGGGCACGAGATCACACACACCGCGCGCGAACGACATTCGACTCACAAATACGCAATACATTAACGCGATGACTGCCGGTCGCGACGGAATTCCCGAGGAAGGCAAAAGCACCCGCGAACACGATCCGCTCTCGGCCAGCCCCGTCCGACGTCCTTTTGACGTTCTTTCGGCGTTTCACTACACGCGGTACGTACGGTACTTTCTCGACACCAAATTCACTCGCGAGTCGAACACAAGGGCACCGGCCGCGAGCGGAATCACTTTATGTACACGTTACCAGAGTGGCGGCCTTACAAAGTTCTTCTGCGCAACGGATCCTGGGTCAATGGTCGGGACGGGCGGTAGTCTCCGTGGCTGACACGACAGTAAAGATCCTGCGGCCCGGCGGGATCACGTCGGGCCTTCGCGCCTGCGTACCGAGCCCGCTCCTCTTCCCGGCCATCCGCGCCACATCCTGCCGTCGATTTCCCTGTCCCTCGATCCGCTCCACCGGCCCGCGATATTTGAACGGGCATTATAGAGGGTGAGTCCGGCTGGCCGTGCCGCGACTCCTGCAACCGGCGTCCGGCGGGCCCGGCTGGCCAAGCCGTGGCCACGCCGACGAGCATGCTCTCGCGTCCGGCGGAGGCGGCGGGGCCGTCCGCCCGCTCCTGGGGTGGCGGCGCGGCGCATGCGTGGATCTCCGCGGGGCGTCCCCCTTGAGCGTCCTTGTTCCTCTCTCCGGCGGCGGTATGGCTCGGGACGTGCGCGGCGACTCGGCGATGGGCCCGTGTGTGACCCGCCTGACGGCCACCTCGTCTCCTCCGCCCCCTCGACGGCTCCCTTTGGTCCCCCGACGCGGCTTTATGCCGTTACATATAATATTCGGCTCCACTCTGGCTGTAATAACTCGAAAGTGATTATTTAAATCGCTCTCCCTCGCTCGGGTCGCGCTACCCCCGACTTCACCCTCGGCCGAGCTCCGTCCGGGAGGAGGACGTGACTTTTGTCACGTCACAATACATATTTCAGACGTATCAGAAATTGACTCAATAATTATAAGAGTTTTGAAAAATGTAAAAACAGTGGATGATATTACTTCAAAACTTACAGATAATACATTGCCTAAAATATATCAATAAATTTTAAGAATTTATTATGCTTTACAATAAAAGAATTGTTTTAATAATTTATTAATAATATTAAAAATTGTAGATGAGGGCAAACGTTGATGAAAAGTCAAACGTGCGACACAAACAAAGCTCCAATACCTTTTCATTTGGAATAAAGGAAACTAAGACTGAATTACTAGATATTGCACAGGACGAAACAGAAACTAACCATCATACGGTAATATACAGGGTGAGTTTTTTAACTTGAGACTGCAAAATATCTGGAAAAATAAACATTGTACGAAAAAATGTTTCAGACAAAAGTCGTATGGTTTCAAGGGGGCATAAGATGGTGGCAATGATTTGACCTTGGATGGTCGTTTGAAGCTCACGTGAACGTTACCTTCAATTTCTTACATGCAACCCCCTATATTGTAGTATATCGTTTGAAAGGGCATAAAATAAGAAAATATTTGGCGCTAACCAGAGGTCAATACATTGACCCGTTCGGCAGTTATTTAAGGTCAAAAATTGACTTTTTCCAACTTTGACCTTGAATAACTCCCGAACGGATTAACGTATCAACTTCTGGTTTGCGCCAAAATTTTTCTTATTTTATGCCCTTTCAAACGGTATACTGCAATATGGGAGTTTTACTTAAAATTTTTTAGTGTCCCAGGGGGCTCTAACTTAAAAATTTGAAATGGAACCCCCTATATTGTAGTTTACCGTTTGAAAGGGCATAAAATAAGAAAAACTTTGGCGTAAACCAGAGGTCGATACGTTAATCCGTTCGGGAGTTATTTAAGGTCAAAGTTGGAAAAAGTTAATTTTTGACCTTAAATAACTCCCGACCGGGTCAACGTATTGACTTCTGGTTAGCGCCAAAAATTTTCTTATTTTATGCCCTTTCAAACGATATACTACAATGTAGGGGGTTGCATGTAAAAAATTGAAGGTAACGTTTACGTGAGCTTCAAACGACCATTTAAGGTCAAATCATTGCCACCATCTTATGTCCCCCTTGAAACCATACGACTTTTGTCTGAAACATTTTTTCGTACATGCTTATTTTTGCAGATATTTTGCAGTCTCAAGTTAAAAAACTCACTCTGTATAATGTACTTAAATTTTTTAAAATAGGTAGCTCTTCGAGTCGGGCGGAATTTTGCTCTCTCGGACGGCCGCCCGGCGCGGCGTTTGCGTGTCTAGTTTGTTAAGGGGATCCTAAAGCCGTCTGTAATACCGGCTTTTTTTCTTAAAGAAAATCTTTTAATTGGCTTCATAGAAATGCAAAATTCTTGTCTAGAATTAAAGTACGCATCAAAATCTAGGTCATGGTGGTCGAATTTATATCAAAAACAAAAAAAATTAATATTTGTGTTAATTTTTGGTATACATGACGACAATATTTGCTTTATACAAAAATTCCACAATAAATATCCACAAAATTAGACCGGCATGACCTAGGGACAACAAGTAAGAACAATATCGTGCAATTGGAACTAAGAATAAAAGCCTACAAAAAAAGATTACTTGTAATGAATGCAAATCGAAAAATTCTAGCCTAGAAAAGGGGAAGAGGAGCAATATGGCATGTAGGAACAGTTACTGGATTTTGAAAGAGATTTCTTGTCGAACATGTCGATAAAGTCATTACGTATACACTAATAGTGTCTTATCTGTCACAGTCAGAGGAGGTTATAAACAAGTGGCCGTCTTGACCGCGTGTTTATAACCTGTTATGACACTGACAGATAAAGACACTTGTGAAAAACATGCACCGCAATAAAAATGTTATTTTATATTACTTATGATTATATCAAATAATGTGTCGAGAATAGCTTGAGATGTGTGGTTTAGCATTACTTTCACATAACGATCAATGTACAATTCTCTATCAAATTATTATTCCCCTTCATTCCTTATATATCCAGTGTTTCTTATGCATCTTATTCTGTATTATTTGTAATGTTTTATAAGATAGATTCCTGCAGTTGAATATTGGTATCTGATAACACTGCTAAATTACATATCTTGCTCCAACTGTTCATGAACCGTTACTTGATCTTGATAACATCACAAAATATAAGATTGTACAAATTAGAATAAAATAAGAAAAACATCTTATTCTTAGTTTATTCTAATTTATACAATATAACATTTTGTGATGTTATCAAGTAATCGCTCAAGAATAGCTGCAGTAAGATATGTAATTTAGCAGTGTTATTAGATAATAACCAGTGTACAATTGCAGGAATCTATCTTATAAAACATTATAAACAATACAAAATAAGATGCATAAAAGACACTGCATATAAGGAATACAGGAAAATAATAATTAGATAGAGAATTGTACATTGGTCATTATGTGAAAGTAATGCTAAACTACACATTCAAGCTATTCATGACACATTATTTGATAACATCGCAATAAATATCAACATTGCGTCTTATGTTGCAATTTCCCATTCCATGTTACTTATATGTTGTTATAACTTGGTGTTCACTAATATTGTGATCTTATCAAATAATGTGTTCTGAAGAGCTTGAGATATGTGATTCACCATTCAAATAATGACCAATGTACAATTGTCCATCTTGACATTACTATGTCTTCAGCATTCCTCATTGCATCCAGTATTTCTTATACATCTTACATTATTTTATATTGCTGTTTCAATGAGATAGATCCCCGTTATTGTACATTAGTTATTATCTAATAATACTGTTATATTACATATCACAAGCTGTTCATGAATCATTACTTGTCCCAAATATTGTATAAATTAGAAAAAAATAAGACTTGATTCTTCTTTTATTTTTATTTGTATAATATTATGTTATTTTTATTTATGATTTCATCAAGTAATGAATCATGAATAGCTTCAGATATGCAGTTTAGCAGTGTTATTACATAATAACCAATGTACAATTATGGGAATCTATCTTATTGAAACATTGTCAGCAATACAAAATAATGTAATAAGATGTATAAGACACACCGGATGTAAGGAATACTGGAAAATAATAATTTCAAGAGAGAGAATTGGTCATAATCTGAATAATAAATGACATATCGCGAGCTATTTTACTTGTTTTATATTATAGGATTTTGCAAGGCTACATAATATAGAGCTGTAATAATATAAGAAGAATTTGGAACATATAGGGGAGACCCGGGCGAGACCGTCCAGAAGGTGAAATCGTCAAATCAAATATCTCGGAACCTGTATATTGTGCGAACTCGCTATTAACATTGTAAACGCGTCTTATGGTACCCATGTGACCAACGGAGTTTCGGCAGGTTACCTGCCGTGTTATGATTTTTACGTGGGCAAACATGTTTTCGGAAGGTGAAAGTGAAATTTTCTGCGCGTGGAAATTTTGTAATATCTGCAATAATATTTGCTCTCCAAATCTCCAGGTACGTGATTATAAAGAGTAATGCATGCTGAACACGAATCCAGTGTAGTTTTTTCATTATCGTTCGTGTCTAATATTTCGTGGGCGATCAAACCTGAAACTTGTGTTTAGGGCTAATTCGTCAGTAAGCACTGCGGGCGGATTCGGCAGTCTCGTCACTGTGGCGCGCCGGGCGCACGACTTTAGCTCACGGCGATTTTAGGTTAGGTTTCCCTGTGTTGCACGTGCGTCATTGTTAGTAGGTACATTGCAGGGAAATAATGGTACGCACGTATCGTCGCAAAACGACTCCCGTCGACAAGGAGAAACTCAAGTAGGCAGTTCTTGCGGTGAAAAAAGATAAAATGAGCGCTTACGCAGCTGCAAAACAATTCGATGTCCGGAGAACCACGTTAAACAACTGGTTGAAGAAGAACAATGATTAACATTTATTAACAATTATTAACAATTATTATTAACAATTATTATTAACAATTATTAACAATTATTATTATTTATTATTAACAATTATTAACAATTATTATTCATTATTAACAATTATTTTTTAATGTTTTGCATAAAAATTAAAAAAAAATAAATTTTTATATTTTTTTCTTAAAAAACAATTATTAAAATGTATCCTATCATTTTTCAGGATCAGCTATACGTATTAGTATTGAAAATGCAGTGTGACGGATCCGCCCTGAGGGGGTGACGATTCCACCCTGCCATTTTTGAGATCTCAATTTTTCCACCGTTGTCGTTTTTGCTCTATACCGGTTAAACAAAGCGACGTAGACAAAAATTTTCTATATAAATTTTGTAGCTAAAGGTTCACTCTTTACAATCGTATACCACATTTAACTAAAATTATTTATTTTGTTGTTAAAAATCGGCACCGAAAAAAAATTGACGGTCTCGCCCGGGTCTCCCCTACATATATATTTGTCCAAAAATGTACATAAAGTAGGCATTATATATATATTTTTGTCTTTACATATATGGGTGACTACAGTAGTAATAGCTACCCATACCGTACATATAGGGTGGCGGGAGCGTCATCTGCGGAGGCAGCATCGGCGGTGGCGGCAGCATCGACGGGAGCATTGATGCTGCTGGTAAAACGTTTGCATGTTAAAATGCATACATTCCACCAGCATGTACTTTTCGTCGTTCCTGCTGGAGCGCCCGGCGCACTACATGATTTAATTGCTGTAACAAAAAAATATATTACTTTATACAAAAATTCCAACTTGCTTTCTATTAAATTCAAGTAAGGCTACATTCTTTGCGAGAAATGTAATTTTAAAAAATGACATAAATGTGTTCCAGATATGTGCAAAAATCCTCTGTGCGTTTGCATCAAGTTGTTGATACGCGCAAGCTACAACATTTTCGACAATTTGACAGTTTGACATTTTCTATATAATAACACATGTACATATATAAAAGTTTACGAAAATTTCTACAAATGCATATGTAAATAATGTAATAAACATTTAATATTTTATGAAGCATTTTCACAATAAATTACAGTATGTAATTTATACACTATTATATATTTATTGTATTATTGAGAGACACATATTTACGGAATATTTATCATGTTATATACGGAAGATTTGATTTTCTATGCATATGTGTTATTATACATATACAAAGTGTAAAACTGTCGAAACTGTAGCACCTTGCACGTGTCAACAATCGATCACGGCGCATGCGGACAGAAAACAAAAGTTATCCATTGTATAGCTATCTCACTCACATATTTTATAATTAGACACACTTTTTTGAAGAAAAGTGATTTTCCTTCTATTTATGTATATTATAACCCCTTCTGCACACCTGCGCGATTTACGTCGCGCGCGATGTCAATCGCTGTGGTGTGAAAAAAGGGTTATAATATACATAAATAGAAGGAAAATCACTCCTCTTCAAAAAAGTGTGTCTAATTGTAAAATATGTGCGATAGAAAGACGAACGAATAGACGAAACGACAAATGTACGAACCAACGAATACACAGACGAACCGATAAATGTACGGATGATTCGAGGAAGTACGAAAACAAATAAAAGAAAAAACAAAGCGACGAAAGACCGTATCATGAGCGGACCAGTTTATTTACTCTTACCCCTTTTACACACCAGCACGATGTCGCGTGCGATACGCAATATACGTACAGATTATCAATCTGTACCGTTATTGGATTACGTGTCGCGCGCGACTACCACTGGTGTGTAGAAAGGATTACTCTTACCTTTTTTGAGAAACTTCTGTCTCCTCTGTCTCCTCTTCCTCCTCTTCCTCCACTTCCTTCTCTTCCTTCTCTCGACGCTCTCGACGCTCTCGACGCCCTCGACGGTGATGGCGATGATGGCGGTGATGGCGATGGTGACGGTTGGTGCCGTTGACGGCGATGTAACGACGTGGACGGCGTTTCTAACGAGGTTCTCGCCTCCTGCGAGGTCGTCGCGGTCGCCTTTTGCGGGCAACTATTTGCGGGAACGTGATGTTCCCTCTGTATTGTTGTTCCACCCTCACGGTCACCTTCACGACGGGCGCCTTCACTTGCACCTAAAAAAGGAAAAAAGATAACATTATATATGTATAACAAGTAATAAATAAAACCATAAACATTTTATATAATATATTGTATCAGTTATACAAAATGTACTTGCAATGATACGCTTTTATACTTACACTTTCGCCGAGAATTCCTTAGCTGCCTGCTCATGCTCGTCACTCTCGTCTTCCTCGGTACACTGAGAAATGACCGTACGGTGCTAGCGCGAGCTCGTACCCGGCGAAAAACAAGTAAACATCGCAGTTTCGCAGCGCTTTCCACGCGGTAGACAAAGACTTTCACAAAATGTTTTGTCTCTTTCTCGCGCGCTTTATTCTCGCTGCTCGCTAAGCTAGCCGGCTCGACGATTTATAGTTTCAATTACATGTTGAAACGATCACACGTGATTTGGAATATTTCTACAGCCATTGACAAAATTATTAAGCACCCTATTTATTTCACAATTTGTTCATTTTGTAAGGAAATAAATCTTTTTTTTTTTAGAAATGTAGAAAAAGTTAGGGTGCCTAATAATTTTGTCAATGGCTGTATATATTCTATATACACGTATTTATCATGGATGAAAAAAAAACTTACAAAAATAGTTTCAATAACAAACTCGATTGGTTATTAGCAAAGCAATAATAATCATTTATAAATACCTCCCTATCATTTGTAGTTATTGTCATTAAAAAAAATAAATAAAACATATTATCCTCAATGTACATTTATTTTGTGAAACATAATATCATTTACCGTAAAAAAAAAGTACCTCAACGAGACTCGAACCAGCAACGTTGGGACTACGAGTTTCGCACGCTGCCGCAGAGCCATGCGCTCTTTGAAAACATAGTCTATTGAAATTGCTTATGACACGCTCGAATTTTGAAAATGTCTGTAAACTCAAAAACGCTTGAGTAGTGCGTTTTAGCCGTTTGCCCCGTATCACCTAACATGAAGCCCAATCGCTCTGCCAAGTTTCGTCAAAATCGATTCGTATGACGTTGGAGGGTCTCCTTGTAAGCCGCCAGGCCAGGCTTGGGCTGAGCGCGTATCATCACACGGATAGACCGATCGGTCTCTGTGTACGTTCCATCACACGGATAGATCGAGGGTCTCTGTTTGCGTAAAGGCTCCTAAGCCGCCAGGCCAGGCTTGGGCTGAGCGCGTATGGTCACACGGATAGACTGAGCGTCTCTGTGTGCGTTCCGTCACACGGATAGATCGAGCGTGTCTGTGTGTGTGAATACCCTTACGTCACCCAGCGGACAGCGGGAGACAGAATATCATTCCCTGCTTTTCGCTGTAACTCACGCGTTGCGGCTGCTTGTTCGTATTGCATTTCTATACAATATTTATATAAGTATATATAATATATATAATATATATTATATATATAATATATTATGTACATAATATAGGGGAGACCCGGGCGAGACCGTCAGTTTTTTTTCGGTACCGATTTTTAACAACAAAATAAATAATTTTAGTTAAATGTGGTATACCATTTTAAAGAGTGAACCTTTAGCTACAAAATTTATATAGAAAATTTTTGTCTACGTCGCTTTGTTTAACCGGTATAGAGCAAAAACGACAACGGTGGAAAAATTGAGATCTCAAAAATTGCAGGGTGGATTCGTCCCCCCCCCCCCCCCCCCCCTAGGTCGGATCCGTCACACTGCATTTTTAATAGAAATACGTACATTTAATCCTGAAAAATGATAGGATACATTTTAATAATTGTTTTTTAAAAGAAAAATGTGAAAATTTATTTTTAAAAACCTTTATGCGGAACATATTATTAAAAAATAATTGTTTTATTCCATAAAACAATTTAGGCACGTGAATCCTGACAAGCGCACGCATGTGTTGTGTGCCCTACGCTCGCACGCAATGCACTCTTTTGTATATGTTCTTTTTGGGATTAACTTCTTTGAGCACACGCAGCACGTATCCAAGTCCTCGTCAGAATCCGACCGCTGCTGCTTCCTTGATTTCGATTTACGCCCACTGCTCGTCGAAGGCTGCGGTTCTGATTGCGTGGCATTTTTTTTGGACGGCCTCTCTTTCTCGGCGCAGTGGCAGGTGTAGATTTTGACGTTGTCTTTCTCGTAGTAGGTTTTACTTTCTTTTTCCGCATGGACTCCGCCTGCTCAGCTGCCAATTCCATCATTTCAGGCGAGTCAGTAAGAACGGCGCTCTTTCTTCGTTTTCGTCCTTTACGAGTCTGTTGCCTCGGAGCGGCTTTAGGAAAGGCTCGAATACTTTGAAGCGTCGCGCTCAAGTTCTGTGTATCACCAGGACGAGACATGGAAGAAGCCGAGGGGTCGAATTCATTCTGGTCGGCTGCACCGGGTTTGGTTGTCTCCGAATCGGCTGTGTCCGGGTCGGCTGCGTTGAGGTTGGCTTCTTCGGGATGAGTAGAAGGCATCTCCCTATCCGTAACGCTGCTCGGCAAAAATTCGTATTCCTGGAAAATGGCCGGGTTGAATGGAGAAATTCCAGTGCATTCAAACCCGGTCACAATATTCTGATGCGTTATGGCAAGTGGCGGTGCCTTAGCCACGATTCCGGGGATGTCGTATATCATCATTGTTCTACCAGGATTCGATGTCATCCAGTTATCGCACTGTGCGTGTACACTTTTCTTTAACGGGCCATACACGGTGCAATCCAGCGGTTGCATTTTGTGCGAGCGATGCGGCGGTAATGATAGGAGAATGATTCCATTCGCTTTACAAAATTCGAGACCAGCGATGGACAAATGTGATTCGTTATTGTCGAGTATCAGTAAAACTGGGACGTCGACGGAAGCACGCACATGGGACTGGAAGAACTGTAAAAACTCGACAAAATGCTCCGCGTTCATCCAGCCACTTGGATTCGCTTTACCTGTGCAGCCTGGTGGTCCGCCGTTAAGAAAATGTGGTTTGAATTTTTTACGAGAAAAAATAAAAAATGGAGGTAGAAAATGCCCGGTTGCTGACACCGCCATCGCCAATGTTACGAGAGTTCCTCTCTCCGCAAAAGTCACTCGCCCGATTTGTTTCACTCCTCGACGTCCGATGACTCTATTCGGTGTCTGAACGGTTGTTACTCCCGTCTCATCCATATTCCATATGCAGTGAGCCTGGAAATGATGAGAAACGTTATTTTCGACCAAAACATTTATTCATCTAATATTATAATTAATAATATAATGAACACACCTGGAAATGATGTTTATTCATCAGAGATCTCAGCAGCGCAAAGAACCTTTCTACATTTGTTCGATTGAAACTGGTGGCACGTGCTAAATTTGTCGCTTCTGGTTTGCATATGGATAATACTGGATGTCGTTTGAGAAAGCTGCTTAGCCAATCTTTACCGGCCATGCGAGCGGTTTCCCACGATGCTGGTACCTTCAGATTCAATTTTTTGGCAAAATTAAAGGCTAAACCACGGGTTTCCTTCGCAGATAGCCCAAAGTACATATCGTTGCAATGTACTAAGTATTCCACCAAAATTTTTTCACTTTCCGCGTTCATAACCTACATTTGAAATTAAGACGTTGCATGAATATCAACTTTGCTGAACAGAGTGCATGCTTTTAAAAATTAATAATTGTTAAGTACTCACTGTTAAGCCTCCTTTATATCGTACGACCACGTCATCCACGTGTTGTATTTCATCCTGGTTCTTCTTTAGCCAGTCGTTCAACGTGGTTCTCGGGACACCGAACTGTTTTGTGGCTGCATGAGCGCTCATTTTATCTCGTTTCACCGCCACAACTGCATTCTTCAGTTGCTCTTTGTCGACGGGAGTCGTTTTGCGACGATACGTGTGTACCATTATTTCCCTGCAATGACAATGACGCACGTGCAACGGACAACACAGGGAAACCTAACCTAACATCGCCGTGAGCTGAAGTCGTGCGCCCGGCGCGCCACACTGACGAGACTGCCGAATTCGCCCGCAGTGCCTACTGACGAATTAGCCCTCAACACAAGTTTCAGATTTGATCGCCCACGAAATATTAGACATGAACGATAATGAAAAAACTACACTGGATTCGTGTTCAGCATGCATTACTCTTTATAATCACGTACCTGGAGATTTGGAGAGCAAATATTATTGCAGATATAACAAAATTTCCACGCGCACAAAATTTCACTTTCACCTTCCGAAAACACGTTTGCCCTCGTAAAAATCATAACACGGCAGGTAACCTGCCGAAACTCCGTTGGTCACATGGGTACCATAAGACGCGTTTACAATGTTAATAGCAAGTTCGCACAATATACAGGTTCCGAGATATTTGATTTGACGATTTCACCCTCTGGACGGTCTCGCCCTGGTCTCCCCTATATAATATATATACTTTTGTTATTTAGAACGTTATGTGTTTCAAAAATTTATAAGTTAATAAAGAAATTAAGTAAACACATTTTTCTTATAAATACAATTGTTATATTCAACACGTATTTTTTAATGCAAATATATATTGAAATATATATAAATACTACGTACATTGAGAAAAAAATCAATTAAATATAACATTACGGGGTGGCAAACACATAAACAGTTTGTTCAATTCTATTTGCTATTTTATATCAATTATTTTATATCAGTAACTCTATTGATTTTAATAATCTGTTATGAAATTAATAATAAATACACTTGAACGAACTATTTATATGTTTGCCACCCCGTAATGTCATATTTAATTGAAACAACAATATTTTTTCTCAGTGTATATATTATATGCCATGCATATGATACATATGCGAAATATTTATTTGTTCTTAGTAAATCTACATAGCTC